>CAKALU010064963.1:74578-90694 GCA_916700995.1 Hozukius guyotensis | reverse complement strand
TATATGTATTTTTTTTTTACTTGTTCTGTCCTTTGTTAAATCATCAAATACTCAAATTGTTAAATACCACATATTGCTAGAATAATTTATAATATTATATTAGTCAATCTGCTGTTGCTGTAACAGAACAAGTAAAAATATATATATATATATATATATATATTGTTTTTTTACTTGTTCTGTCCTTTGTTAAATCATCAAATACTCAAATTATTAAATAACACATACTGCTAGAATAATTTATAATATTATATTAGTCATTCTGCTGTTGCTGTAACAGAACAATTAAAAAAAAATATATATATATATTTTTTTTTTTTTTTAAATTGTTCTGTCCTTTGTTAAATCATCAAATACTCAAATTATTAAATACCACATACTGCTAGAATAATTTATAATGTTATAGTAGACAATCTGCTGTTGCTGTGGGTTCATTCAAAATGCCAAGAGTCGCTGATTCGCGTTCAGCCAACAGCTGCAGAGACTCTGGGTCGTTGGGGGGGAAATCGTTTCCCCCTCACGACTTGTGCACAAGCTTATAAAATGCATAAGCTGCTGCACAGCAGCACTGAGATAGCCTGCGGGTGTTTTCCCCTGGGGGGCTGATTTTTTGCATATTAATATAGATATTGATGTGCAGCAGGATGGCCAATACATGAACCATCCTGTTTTGTGTTCTAGGGGGTGAATATTTAAATTTGCATGCTCATTAGTTATTCATCATCAGCCTTCTTGCAGCATGCACCATTGCCATATGCAAAAAAAAAAGTACATTCTTTGACCAGGTTTCTATTGTTCTTGTCTCTACAGGATAGCACCAAGTCTGAGCAGGAAACGCCCTGCCTGGCCATCAAACCCACCGGCAAGGACTTCTACAAAGTCCTGGGCGTCTCCTCCGACTCCAACGAAGACGAGATCAAGAAGGCCTACAGGAAGATGGCTCTCAAGTTCCACCCGGACAAGAACAGCGACGCGGACGCAGAGGACAAGTTCAAAGAGATCGCAGAGGCCTACGAGATCCTGACTGACCCCAAAAAGAAGAGCATCTATGACCAGTTTGGAGAAGAAGGTGAGAGGAACTGACTGATCTGGCTAATTCCTGTAGGATAGGCTGGTGCATTAACTATTCATGCCTTCATTAAGGCTAGATACTGATGTGCACTATTAAACTAGCTCAACATTTGCAGCATAGACAGCTGTGGGGTTGATCAATTATTCAGCAATGTAGAGTTTTCCTGAAAACTCCTAAATAGTTGATGTTTAGTAAACCTTCTAGAGGGAGAATTTGCATGAAGAAGCACCAATATTAGAATAAGCAGCAGATTTGAATGCATTTTAATGAACCCTTTCTGTTTTCTTTGTTTTTTAGGTCTTAAAAATGGAATGTCAATGGCGGGCCAAGGCAACGCTTTCCGCAATAACTTCCACACCGACCCCCACGCCACCTTCTCCTCCTTCTTCCACGGCTCCGACCACTTCGACATCTTCTTCGGTAAGGACGACGACGCCGAAGAAGACCTCTTCAACCCCTTCAGGCGCTTCCCCTTCAGCCACGTGGGCGGGTTCTCCGAGGGCGGCCTGCGGAGGGGCGAGCGGCGGCTGCAGGGCGACGAGGTGGTGCATGACCTGCTGGTGACCCTGGAGGAGGTGATGCAGGGCTGCACCAAGCACGTGAAGATCACCCGCAGCCGCCTCAACCCGGACAGCCGCAGCCTGCGCTCCGAGGAGAAGGTGCTGAACGTGGTGGTGAAGAAAGGCTGGAAAGCGGGGACCAAGATTACCTTCCCCAGGGAGGGAGACGAGACGCCCAACAACACCCCGGCGGACGTCACCTTCATTCTCAGGGACCAGGAGCACACGCAGTACAAGAGGGACGGCTCCAACATCGTCTTCACCGCCAAGATCACCCTCAAGGAGGTGAGTTTGGTGCATTTACGTTAAAGGTCTCCCACAGAGGCCATCAGATCTATTATGAAACATATGGTGGGGGCTATAAGTAGATATACTATGTAATTGCCAAAAGCTTACACCTACTCAGAGAAAGGCCAACATCCATCCACCACTTCTTATCCTTTACATAACGAGAATGATGCATTCTATGACATACCAGAGAGAATCGATTACTGAAAGGCATCAATAAGCCGGAAGGTATGAAATCTGCCAAATTCAGGGATATCTTTGCTTATAGTGTATAGGAGAGAACATGGCGTTCTGTTGGAACATCTGAGACCCCCAGATTACAATGAGCTGACAGACCCCCGCTAACAGAACAGCAGCAGCAGCCTGCCAACACCTCCGTTACCTCATCGGCCCCTGTAGAGCGAGAGAAAGAAGCAGCTAAATATAGCCTCGGCGCTGACAGCCCCCACGAATCACACTTCACTCTTCCCTCTCAGCCACTATGTGTGTGCTGCAGACCTCTACGAGCTTTTCTGGCTCGCCCCGTCTCTGGCTCTCACTTCTAGCAGCCCACACACAGATTAGCAGGGTAGCAGTCACACAGAGTGGCATTTCAAAGAGCTCCCTCCATCTTCAGTCACTGAAGCACTTAACTCCCACACACGGCCTGTAAATAGGGCGGCGATTATAACATCTGTAACACCGGTTTTTGTTGCATAACACAGAAAGACAGACGCTCCATATTTATCTGTTATGTAGCTTGACACTTTTAAAAGATCGGGCATTTAATTGATTTTTTCAAGTGTGCCTAACTCCAGTCATAAGCCACACCGGAAGCATTATGAAACTTGTTCTAATTATAACTGGTCCACAGAACTAATCTTTTTCTTCCTTTTTCTTCTCCAGGCTCTCTGCGGCTGCACAGTTAACGTCCCGACACTCGACAACCGGATGATGCCTCTACCGTGCAGCGATGTCATCAAACCAGGTGCCTTGCGGTGGCTGCGTGGCGAAGGTCTGCCCATGCCCAAGAGCCCGTCCCAGCGTGGCGACTTGGTGGTGGAGTTCCAGGTGCTCTTCCCAGACAGGATCCCGCCACAGTCCCGCGAGATCATCAAGCACAGCCTGGCCCAGTGCTAGCCTGCCTTTTCTGACTGACACAGCTTCACCATGTGTGTATGTTGTTATCAATTCACAAACACAGCCTTGCTCAAGGTGCTAATATCACAACCAATCACAACCTCTTATTGTGGTTGGAAATGGCAAGCTTAAGCGGGTTGTAGTTCGGCGAGGAGACGACTTTTCTGCAGGCATGACGCACAACAACCATAATGCCACCTGAGCAGAGAGTTCAGAGCTGATGAATGGCGTCTTTAGTATCTGAGGGCGTCCATTGCCTTTCTCTTGAATGAAAAGGTTATCTGTACTGTTATACTTGCAAACCTACAGCAGGATATCAGTGTGCTATTCAAGTCTGTATAGACTTTCTTAAACCTGAATGGTAGTGTGAAGAAACAACTTTATCATAGTTATATGGTGCTCATATGACTGATCTTTTGCATTGATTTATTACAATAGCAAATTTTACTTGTGTACAAGGATCTACTTTGTGTACAAAATGCAACAATATTGTCTCTAAGAGAGATTCATCTGTCAAATGTTCTATTGAATTATTTGAAATGTTTGTATTAGAGTCTGCGACGAGCCAGCAGCTGATGTATTTATTACCTGCCATGTTTGGAAAGCATGAAAAATAAAGAAAAAAAAAAACATACTTTGACTTCTCTTCTTTGTGATAAACATGTACATTGTAGGGGACCAACACCAAATAACCCTCCATTACTCACAGACTATTTGAACAGTAATGACAATAATATGAACCCTGAACAGATACAGGTGTCTGCTAACAATTTATCAAGTTTTTTTAGAGTCCAACCCAAACGTGAAAGCAATTTTGTTAAATGTA
The DNA here is from genome assembly GCA_916700995.1 of Hozukius guyotensis. Lineage (NCBI taxonomy): Eukaryota > Metazoa > Chordata > Actinopteri > Perciformes > Sebastidae > Hozukius > Hozukius guyotensis. Next base: position 86,829 of record CAKALU010064963.1, on the reverse strand, counting down.
CAAAGAGTGCATCTTCCTTAAATTCTGCCTACCAGGGACAGTTGGGACACCTTGTTCTGGGCTAAAAGAAAATATAATTTAAAGGTCCCATATTGTAAAAAGTGACATTTGTTTTATTATAAAGCAGGTTTAAGTGCTATATAAATACTGTGAAAGTATCGAAATGCTCAATCCACGGAGAAATACACACAGCCCGTATTCAGAAACTGTAACTTTGAAACAAGCCGTCAGGACTTCTGTCCATTTGTGATGTCACAAATATACAATATATAGACCATTTAACAGTTTTAAACCTAAACATGCTAAATGTGTTTATTTCCAGTTGCAGTGTATGTGAATGACATCAGCTTACAGGAAGTAAACATGAACCCAAGCTGTTGCTTAGCAACGCAATTCCGTTGCAATTCCGTTGAAATGCGCTAAAACGGAGCGTTTCAGACAGAGGGTGAATACAGGCATACTCAGGCACACAGTGTGAGGAAAATGAAGGGTTTTTACAGCATGTAATCATGTTCTAGTAGAAACACAAAATACAAGTATATGAACCTGGAAATGAGCATGATATGGGACCTTTAAATCTAAATTTAAACACTTTATAGCCTATTTACAATGTCATGTTGTTCTCACATTTCTTTGAGGAAAAGAAAACATTTGTAAAAATATTATATTGTCATAAATTACTGAGATATAGAATTTGTCAAAAAAAAGGGACTGGCTGCCACTTGAGTAAACATTCACTCAGTGGGTCTTATTCAATTAGGAAAAGTGTTTGTCTTGATCTTGACTGATTTTTGTTGATTTGTAAGAAGGTAGGAACTACAAGACTGTCCCGACCCTCTGAGGGAGAGCAGACACATTTTGGACTCATGCTAGCTACCAACAAAACTTCAGACACTAGCATCAGCTGATCGGCGAGACAATAGGCTTTCCAACAATGTGTTTTTGTGTGTTAAAAATAACAAAAGAACCCAAAATTTAATTACACGCTGTAGATTTCAAAACTGTATGGAGGACGGAAGCTGCCAAAAATAAATTGATAAATGAATGAATATGTCATTAAATGTATTAAAGCTTCTGTGGGCAGAACATTTTTGGCATCATTGGGCAATAATAACCTTTCAGCATATTCTAATTCAATCAGAAAAACTAGACTTCTGCATCTCCTCATGGCTCTTTTCAGGCTTTAAAATAATCTAGCCTGTGTCGGGAGATTTTGACCAATCACAGGTCATTTCAGAGAGAGAGCGCCCCTATTGGCTGTGCTTCGGCTGGTGGGCGGTGCTTGGTATTTCCTCAACAAATCTCAACACGGCTGAATATTGATAACAGAATATTGATTCATATTTGATCAGCGCTGCCTAGTTTAACCGTTTGATCGGAGTTGGTGAGTGACTCACAGCTGCTCAGAGACGGCAGACTCCAGCTCAGCTCTGATTGGTTGTTTTCCTCTGGTCTGGGAAATCCTGCAGATGCCATTAGGAGCACCGGAAGACACCGGAGGACACCGGAGGACACAGAGACACAGGATTTTTTTCAGATTACCTGTCTCATGCACTACTGTCAGGATATAGTCGTATTGACCGTTTTATAAAAATAACTTTCTTAATCATATTTGTTCCACTGCTTTTTTTTTATGATTTTATTGTTTATACATATTTTATTTATCATCATCATTATAGTGTTTATTTTACTCTATTTTGTTTAATCAACATTGTATTGCTGATCATTATCTCTTTTATTTTTATTAAATTTCATTATTTTAATACAATCTGCTTATTTTGTGTAGTTTCATAATTTTTATTTAATTATTTTTATTGTTATTTTTATTTCCTTGTATTTTATTTATCTTTTATTATCTTAAATACCCATCTTTTATTGCTTTTTTATTAAATTTACTTTTATATTGGTTGTTTTGTCGTGCATAAGTCTCTAAATCCATTTTTAACATTCTACATTGTTGTCAATCGTCTGTACAGCACTTTGAATTGCATTTGACTTGTTTGTAAGGTGCTATATAAATAAAGGTTGATTGATTGATTGATTGATTGATTGATTAATTGATTGCAAAATTAATAAAAATAAATAAATACATAAATAAATAAGGGAATTAATACAAAGATAAATACAATTTAAAAAGCAAATTATAACAGAAATATCAGTTTATGTCACATTTTATCAATTAATTAATGGCAAAATTTATTTTTAATATAATTTTGTTTGCTACATTTAGTGACATATTTATTTATTTATTGAATCATTTATTTATTTTATTTTATTTTGGCAGGTTCCATCCTCCATAAGTATGAGCATGGTGAATGGCATAGTTGCTTTCTAACTTGGCTCTATCACCACTGCAGGGCTGTAAGAGTCTGGCCACCTGCTGCCATCCAGCGGTGATTGGTTGCCACTACAGCACCAAACATCCTGCACATAATAGGACACACCTGTTGATCTGTAATCTATATGTGGCTGCCAGCTGAGTGCACCTATAGTTGCATGCATAGTGGTCTCAGATCATCAAGCCTTTGCTTTGTTAACACTGACTGAGTCTACAATGATGAAGACAAGGGCTGTGAAAGACAACACATCCACTAGGAAACTGTGTGCATGTGAGGATCAGGCTGGCATGTTGCTATTAGATCAAAAAACACAAAGTATATTCCACATTGATTGACTCACCTGTGCACCTGTGTGCTCTGCAGAGACGAGGTGAAATCTCAACTGAGATCAACAATTCTCCAAAATCCTCCCATCCATGTCCTCTGGGATGAAATGTCTGGGATAAGTCAGAGCACACCATCCGGTCTGCCTGAGGGTTACCCGGTGACCAACCTGACTTTAGTGGTCCTGTTGCTGATCCCCTGTGTGGTCATCCTGCTCCTGCTCAACTGCCTGTTCCTGGGCTACAAGTTCCTGATCCTGTCAAAGAAGAGGGGCAACAAGAGGGAGGAGGACGCAGAGGAGATGCTGCTGCGGTCCACCCTGCAGAGAGAGGTCAGGAGGGGGTCAGAGGCGGTTTTCCCCTCGCTGCAGGACGGAGACAGGAGGAGAGTCTACATGTCTCTGTCTGAGCCTGTCCTGCACCATCCGGTCACCTCCTCCAGGGCTTCATCCAGGGCCGAGCTGGATCACAGGATCCGGCTCCTGAGGCCAGATGGTGCCACCGGCTCAGGGTCCCTGAGGGCACCGAGCACCATCCAGGCCGCCTCCTCCTCCTCTCCGAGACTCGACCTGCGCTCTGGGTGGTGCAAAAGCGCACCGGTTCTACCGCAGAGCAGTGATTCAGAGGCTGAAACCAGAGTGAACCTGGTTCCGCCGAACTCTCCATGGGTGAGTGGTTCACAATAACTAAACACAGAACCAGGAGGAGGCCTAGTGTGTACACTATTATGTAGTCATATTATTTCTTTATATTAATCTTGTCTCTGGGTGGAGGCTTCCGATAAGCCCAGTGGGTTTTTTGCCTCTTCCTGCACTTTATAATATTCATTTATTTATTTGTTATGTTGTATAGTCTTAAATTGTGCAAAATAAATAAAAAAATAAAAAAATAAAAATAAATAGTGAGTCCAGGGAACAAGAACATAATGCAGGAAACACAACCTAAACATGCACAACATAACACAAAAATATTCACATTTTGTTTGTTTTATTTTGAAAAACTAGGTGAATCCCTAGTTTCCTGTTAACATACAAAAAGGGGAATTTTACCAAGCTCCAAACAAAGTTAAATATTTCAAAAAGTACAAATGGGATGAATGAAAGTTGAATAATAGCCAGAATCTATGGAAGATGTGGAACATTTTACAGTTTGAATGGAGTTTCCAGGTGAAAGATGAATGAGCAGTGAAGAGTTGAAAATGCTTGAAAATGTTTAAATTCTGAACATGTTTTCCATTCATTCAATTCTGAAAATATGAAAGTTATGAATGAGAAAAGTAATAGCTGCACGTTTTGATGTTTGAATGGAGTTTCTATGTTGAAATTATGTGGAACGAGTAGTGTTGCAAAAAAAAGTGGTCTGACGAAAAATAAAAATAAACTCAGTAGAATAACATATTCCAGCATTCACACCAATTAGGGCTGCAGGGCAATATGGCTAAAATCTTTTGTCACAATATATACTGTAGGTCATTTCATATCTCAATAACGATATATATCACAATATAGCATGTCTAGTAATTCAGTAAATAAATAGTCTATATGAAATAACCAAATTGTTGAGCCTATTTTTGTATACTCCTGTGTGAATTAAATAATTGACAAAAGTACTTTTATATTTTCTCATTTTAAGAACTTGAGTGCAAAATCAAAAAAACAGTTTTAAGGGAAATTATAGAGAATAAATAAATACAGGCCTAGCGTATATTGCAGGAAGTTTGTGTAAAAACAAGAGATTTGGATGAATTTTGAGCAGATTATTTCCTGTGAATACCACATCAGAGATGAGATTTTCCTGTTATTTTTTTAGAAACTTTTAATACAATTCACTGTATTTTAGTTTTAACAATCAATCATATTTTTTTTTATAAATTCAGTGTTTTCTTCTCCCTGTCGCTTGGCCATTGTTCTTTTCTAATGCGGGACGAGGCTGTGCTATCTTATATAATAATCCAAACTTTAAAAATAACAATTTAATTTAGCTTTCTTGACAGAAATGAATGAAATGCTGAGATGTAGGCCAATTATATATTTTAAAAAGTGGTCTTACACTCCTTAAAATCAAGAAGGCCTGCGACCCCCCGTGAAGCTTTGGTGACCCCTAATGGGGGTCGGGATCCCCAGGTTGGGAACCACTGCTTTACACCAAAAACAGCAGCAGGAAAGACCAACTTTGAGTTCTGTCCGAGGCTTTATGTTCTCAGTATATGAGAATATGTATTTGATTTGTGTCTTTTATTTTACCTTATTTTATTTATTTTGTATGTTATGGTTTTGTAGATATTATTTTTTTATTTATTTAGTTATTTTTATATTATTATTATTACATTTATATTGATATTATTTTGCATATAGGAGTTATTTGGTTTGTTGACCAAAATGTGACAATGTTCATGTAAAAAATCAATAAAAATACTAATTACAAAAAACAACAACAGGAAATGTAAAAGCTTTCATTAACTTGCAGCTTAAGTCAATATTATATTACGATAATCAGCAAGTCACCTGTACAAAATTGTCCAATTATTACTTTAAAAATAACAAAAACCAAAATATCTAACCTCCAGTATGAAGCCTAAACTTCAATTTCAAAGTGTGAGGTCTAAAAATTGTTCTTTTGTTCACAGCAGGAGACAGAACATATGGGTCATCTTCATCGGAGCAGTATTTACGAGATGCTGACAGATGTGAATCCAGGAGTTTCGGTGCTTGTGTTTGACAAAGTGGACATGGAGTGTGACTTCAACAACCAGCCTTCAGAGGCGTCCTATCTCAACACGTCTGCAGTGGGTCCTGGACTGGACAGCGACTTTGGTGCAAGTGCAGGTAAACTTCAGTGTCCTTCAGCTGCACTGTAATCAATAGGACTGTTATTATTAATAACTATCAGAAACAAGTTGACTGGGAGAAGAAAATCAACTTTGTTGTCTTGCTTGGATAAACGCTACAGGCCCTATATATATCTAAATAATTTAGATGGTATAATGTTGAGGGAATAATTTTAATCTGCTTCTTTGTGGGCAAATAATTCTGGAAATGTCCACGTTAGACATTCATGTACACTTACATTTGTTATTATAGCACTGGATTAATAAAAAAAAACAGATCTAGTCAAGTACACCTATGTAGTATGTAGCTGCAATATTATATAAAGAAAATATTGACATGGTTTGTGTTCAGGTGTCTCCCTGCGGATCCTGTCAGCAGACAGTGACGGTCTGTCCAACAGCGTCCTGGCTTCAGCCCTGGAGTGGGACTATTACGACCCCTGCTACGTCAGACAGAACAATGTACCCAAACAGAAACACCACAGACCTGCAGTGCACACCAAACAGTACTGGGTGTAACCCATTCCAGCTGTCAGTGGGATCTTTTTAATGTTTATTTAATTTATTTATTAATTATTTATTTTATTTAAATTACATGTTTTAGTCTTTAGTTTATCTCACTAATAATCACTAAATTAATATTTTTTTATACGTTTTTGATAAGAATGTCACTCTGCCAACTGAATGTGTTCAAATTTTGAAATATTTACTATATACACCTTCACTTTAGTTATAATGAAATATTTACTATGCACTTCTTCACTTGTGTAAATCTAAATTAGTCACCATTTCATGTCAACAGGGCTGTTCAGCCAGATTTCATAAACATTCACACTAAGATTTATATTCACTGCTATTGATTTAAATGTTTTGATTTATTCTGAGTAATAAAGACTAATTTAGAATTAAGTGCTTCTTCATGCAAATTACAGAGAATAGAAAAAAAACATTTATGGGGTTCAACTAAGGCTGTCAAAATATAATTTTCACTTCACGGTTACCGTGGCCACAAGAATTCACGATATTATTGTGATATCTATTGAAAATTTGAAAAAAAACAAAATGCTATCAGTCAAATTCATCTTTAACTTTGTTTATTGTGCGTTTTGTCTCTTTATTGGCAAATTTATTACACTCAAAATACGAGTGTAGGGAGGTGGAAAGAGTCTGTAACCATAACTGTAAATATAAAATGATTTAAGAGGACCCAGATTATTTACTCAATATTATCTTATGTGTATTGTTAACATATCAATATTTAATTTTTAAATATCAAGGTTATCGTTAATACAAGTATATCGCAACACCCCTAGGTTCAAGCAATATTACTCTTCTTTTTTTTTTAAACTGCCTGTTGGTACTGGCATGTACCATCAAACATATTTATAAGTTAATCAATACATCTTAATAGGATTTCTTTTTTTATTTAGACACCTGCCATGTGCTACTCCTCACCAGCAGAGGACACTGTAGTTTCAGTGTTTGGTGGGTTTTGCCTTTTGCATTACATTTTTACCCTGTATAACACAAACAGATAAAGATGCAAGTAGATTCGGGCTGCAACTATTATTTTCATTGTCGATTAATCGGTTGATTATTTTCTCGATTGATCAATTAGCTGTTTGGTCTATAAAATGTCAGAAAATGATGAAAAATATGTAAATCAGTGTTTCCCAAAGCCCAAGATGACGTCCTCAAATGTCTTGTTTTGTCCACAACTCAAAGATATTCAGTTTACTGTCATAGAGGAGTAAAGAAACCAGAAAATATTCACATTTAAGAAGCTGGAATCAGAGAATTTAGACTTTTTTTCTTAAAAAAAACTTATACTCCAGGCTCAAGGCTTATACTACATTGTGGCGTATTAAGAGAGGTAACCTGATTTAATGCTTGATGGTTGCTTGTCATAAATACAATATAGAGAAAAAGTAATAATCAGGATGCCTTATCCCAGCCAGTTTAAAATAAAAAAAACACACTAAGACAGTTCTCCTTTGATTTGTTGACCATCACAACTCACAAATTGGAACTTGGAAGAGTTTTGAGCCATAAAAGCAACTTATAGCAACCTCCAGAGAAGATGGGAGAGAACACACTTAAAGAGGGTGAGTCACTCCATCATATCATCAGTTACATGCCTCACCTAAATGTGACTGATCTGTGGGATTAGCCAAGTATAATGACCCAAAGGCTTGTCATCTCTATCGTCATGCAGTACTGCAGCCATTCCTACATTTCAGTCCATTATGTAAATCAATTGGTAAAGACAAATAAGAGAATTAAGTCCCCAGCTCTCAAGCTGTGCACATACTCTCATGCTGCATTTAAAAACAAGTTACTGTGAAGATTTCAAGGATGATTTCATAGATTAGCACTTTAATAATGATGTTAAAGGCAAAGAATGCAGAGTTAAAATCATAAAGGAATAGGATCTGATGATCTACATTGCTTTCATCAAAGGCAGAAAAGACACACCAACTGAAACAGCAGCGCACATCTGCTTCTTAATTGCTCTGCTCAACAAATGAGAGGCAGGATTTGAAGAAACAAATAGTGTAGAGGTGTGGCTGTGCACTAGATCAGCATTTTTACTGTTATAGGATCAGTTGGACCTGTAAATTGTGACAACATAATAGTTGCCCCATCAAGGTAAACAGGAAGTGACCCAACAACAGCACTCCAAACACAAAAAAAGGCGATCGAGTCAACTAGTTGGAATACTTTATTCTCTGTTATGAGATATCTGTACATTAAAGATCAAGTGCCACTTTTTTGTTTTTTAAGTTCATAGAAAGTATAACTGATGTTGCACTATGTGAACATGAAAACAACCAGAACAAAAAGCATCCCTTTACTCAAAGCTGGAGAGGAAATCCAACACTAATTTCTTGAGTGTAGCATCAGATGCTTCAGAGATTTGGCCATCAGCCCTGCAATCAAGAAGAGATTGGTTACAAAATGTATAAAACATACATTATAATGCTGTTGGTCAGAATAGGGTTGGGTATCATTTGTTTTTCTTCCGATACCGGTGCTAAAACGATGCTTATAAAACCTGCCTGAACCGATATAAAAAAAAATAATAATGCACAAAGCTACGTTGTTTTGTTTTTTTCCAAGATATCAATGGTTATAAATATGAAATAAATACAAAACACATAACAAATTCACATAATAAATAACACCTAACCCAACTACAATAGTTTAACACTAAATAACATTTAGAGTACTAATAACAGCAAAATAATTTTTTAGTTGGTATTCTTGGTATTCTAGAAACTCCAAATTCAAACTTCAGCAACTCTTTTGCAGAAATATTATCATATTTGGTTCCGCCGGCGAAATACGACACGTCTCCTGATTAATTACATGCCCTGCACAGGAGAAAACCCTGTCAACCCCTTTGTGTGCGGCAAGACAGAGAGCAAACAAAGTCAAAATGTTGTTTTTGAAAGGCTAAACGCCAACAAATATGGACTGAAGCAGAATATTCCATTAGATAAAGACATGTTGTGAATTAAGGAAATGATTACATCTATATTTTTTCAATACATTTTTACTTTTGAGTGAAATACAGTCTCACTTTTAGACCTTTTAGCTTTAGGCATTTTAACCATGTTTAAACTTTAAGCTAGCTACAAGATGACTGAACGCTACCTGCTGCCGCTGCGAGCGAGTGCAATGTTGTTAACTAGCGATGGCACGTGATGTGCGGCGACGCTTCTGTTGCCTTTAACGTCCGTTTTGGAGAGCCAGATGGGGCTCAGGCTTTTAAGTGGCACTGAAATGAGGCACCAAAATCCGCGTTGCCATTCGGTCCGGTAGATCAGTGGTCAAATAGGCTTCGGTACCCAACCCTAGTCAAGAAGCTCTTTAACTTACCTAATAGCCCCCAGCAGGTCTTGGTGCTGGCTCAGGACGTGCTGCAGGAAGGCCTTCTCGAACCTGGTGATCTTGCTAGGCTCCATCTTGTCCAGGTGTCCCCTCACACCTGCATAAATGACTGTTACCTGTTCTTCAATAGCCATTGGACCTGAAACGTGAAAGCATACAGTCACAATACATAAGGAAACTGTAGAATGGATACATTTTCTGAGAGAGATGCCTACTGAGGGGGAATTTAACGTAAATACTCACAGTACTGTCCCTGTTTGAGGAGCTCAGTCAGACGAACACCACGGTTCAGCAGCTGCTGAGTGGCAGCGTCCAGATCAGAACCAAACTGAGCGAAGGCAGCCACCTCACGGTACTGGGCCAGCTCCAGCTTCATGGTACCAGCCACCTGGTGATGGACAGAAATCAAGGAGTCAGAATCAAAGACATTCATTGTGATAAAAGCTGTGAGATGGGTGATTACAAGAAAGGCTAACCTGCTTCATGGCCTTGGTCTGGGCGGCAGATCCGACACGTGACACAGACAGACCGACGTTGATGGCGGGACGAATACCTTTGTAGAACAGCTCAGTCTCCAAGAAGATCTGAGTAGAGAAAGTAGCGTTTAATAACTGGGTTCATTCATTACTTGGGATGAAGCAAGTCAACGAGTCGCACAGTCACCTGTCCGTCTGTGATGGAGATGACATTAGTTGGAATGTAGGCCGACACGTCACCGGCCTGTGTCTCGATAACAGGAAGGGCTGTGAGGGAGCCGCCGCCAAAGTTGTCGTTCATCTTAGCGGCTCTCTCCAGCAGACGGGAATGCAAGTAGAAGACGTCTCCTGGGTAAGCCTCACGACCTGGGGGACGACGGAGCAGCAGGGACATCTGACGGTAGGCGACAGCCTGCAGAAAGAAAACACACAAGGTTGTTGTTTATCTGCAAACTAAAGTTTGTTAAAGGGCGGGTCCATCTGTGTTCTTTTCAGTTTTTTTCAAATGGAAACGCCCACTCAGCCGTTAGCAAAAAGCAGTGACGTAGGTTATCAACATAAGCTAATCGAAGCTGTTAATGTTAACGTTAATGCACTGACTATAAGGATGTATATATACTGTACATGTAGCAGCGTCATCATGCAGAAACCAACGTCAGGTCACGTAACTGGCTTTCTCTGTGTTAAACAATCCGATTAAATGAAACGCACCTGCTTGGACAGATCGTCGTAGATGATGAGGGCGTGCTTGCCGTTGTCTCTGAAGTACTCTCCCATGGAGCAGCCGGAGTAGGGAGCCAGGTACTGCAGCGGAGCAGCATCAGAGGCGGTGGCCGACACCACGATGGTGTACTTCATGGCGTCGGCATCGGTCAGCCTCTTCACCAGCTGAGCCACCGTGGATCTCTTCTGGCCGATAGCGACGTAGATGCAGTACAGCTTCTTTTTCTCGTCAGTTCCTTCGTTGAAGCGCTTCTGGTTGATGATTGTGTCGATGGCAATTGCGGTTTTGCTGCAACACAAATTTAAAGACTAAGTTCTTGTGCTCATGTGTTAATATTCAAACTTAAAGCAGCCGGGAACCTTCATGGCTGCCTGACAACCGTTATCATGATGTATTGCAATACTGTATATTTGCCGCCCCTTGTCAGCACTTCCACTGCTGTAACAGCATTTCAATGGCGCCAGTAGGAATAACATCAAATGCTGCCCTGTGTTCAAGTATTCACTTTGAGCAGAATCCTCTCACCCAGTCTGCCTGTCTCCAATGATGAGCTCACGCTGTCCACGGCCGATGGGGACCAAACTGTCCACGGCTTTGATGCCAGTCTGCATTGGCTCCCTCACAGAGATACGGGGGATGATACCTGGGGCCTTCAGACCCACACGCCTGCGGGTGTTGGAGCCAAGGGGGCCCTGTGGGGAAAATAGTGGATCAAAAAGTACTATCAACTAGTGCAACTGGTGGTGCTATCTTGTAAATAATAAGATTAATTGTGTTTAAGTAAAGCACTTTGTGTTAGCTATAGAAATACTGATTATTATTATTATTATCATCATTTACCTTTCCATCGATAGCATTTCCCAGAGCATCAACGACGCGGCCCAGGAGCTCTAAACCAACAGGTACATCTACAATAGCACCTGTTCTCTTGACAATGTCGCCTTCCTTGATCAGCTTGTCGTTACCAAACACCACAACACCAACATTGTCAGGCTCCAAGTTCAGAGACATGCCCTGGATAAGAGAGGAAACAACTGTTACTTACCGCTGACTACAAATTATTTAGAGGCTGGTTAAAGCGAAATGCAAAGCAGCGTCTGCTTTTTTGTAGCCCAAGCTAAGTTACTGTGAGGGATTTACGGTGCTGGAAATCCATTTATCTTTGTTTTGACTTTGCTAAATTACCTCAACTTCATTGTCGTCATTGCAGCGTGCAGGTTTTGGTTGCTTAGTAACGGTAGGCGCCGACAGTAGCGCAACCTCCCAAGCACCTTGGATAAAAGGATGAAAGCGGCACAGCTGGCGGTTTCCACACGTTTTTTGACTCGGCATCTGTACGGTCCATTACGCAGTCTAATATGTCTAGCGCTTTTATTGTGAAAGGTAAGAATGGAAGGATTGGATCGGCCTGCGCTGCCTTTGTCAAGGTTGAAAGGAGTAATAAAGTTTGCAGTTCGGACTACAGAGCCTCCGTGTTGTTGTGCCTTAGTGTATGTCTTGAATATGTCCATTCCGCACAATGTGATTGGTTGATGCCTTTATTCGCGGTGCGAAAGCTCAGAAGATCGACCTTGTTCCGAAGAGAATTGTTGCTTCTTCGCCTCGTTAAAGTGAAAGTACTCATGACAACAGTTCGAAAAAATATATTAGTGTGCCAATTAATCACAA
>CAKALU010064963.1:37071-74558 GCA_916700995.1 Hozukius guyotensis | reverse complement strand
GGCCATTAGCCAGTTTACATCATCAGTCTTACCTTCAGACCAGAGGAGAACTCCACCATCTCCTCAGCCTGCACGTTCCTCAGACCGTACACTCTGGCAATACCATCACCGATGGACAGCACGCGACCAGTCTCCTCCAGGTCAGCTCTGGTGTCAGCTCCCAGGATCTTCTCCTCCAGAATGGAGGACACCTCGGCTGTGCCTTTAATGTTAGTAAAGATGCACTAATTAACAACTTTGGAAACACTGTTGGGTATTAATTTATTTATTTTAAACTTACGCAGAAGGCCAATACAGGTTTCCTGAAACACTCACCTGTTTTCTGCAGCCATGGACGGGCGGTGTGTATATTCTTGACTCCTACACATGCTGCAGCAACGTTCTTCGATACCTTTAAAACAAGACAATGGGTACAAGTACAGAAATCAATTTTATACAAACCAAATAAGTGGAGCATTTTAAATTTAAATCACTTGTTTAAAATCAGCAAAATCAAATATAAAATGAGTCGCAAATATATTAGGTACATCCAGTTCGAACTAATGCAACAGTCCTGCAATAAGTCTTCCTGTCATGAAGGTTATAATGTATGGGAGGAGGGAACCTGCCAAAATCAAAAATAAATTAATAAATAAGTCATGAAATGCAGCAAAAATAATATTAAAAATGAATGTAGCGATTAGTTAAGTGATACAATATGACAGAAATAGATATTTCTGCTTTAAATTTGCTTCTTTATTTGTATATCTTTGTATTAAATCCCTTATTTATTTATTTACTCTTCTGTTTAATATTCCCTTTTATGTATCTATTTGTATTAATTCTTTAATTTATGTATCTATTGTTGCATTTATTATTTATTTTATATTTATTGTATTCATTTATGTTTTTCTGCACGATTTCCCCTTTGTATTTCACCCCTTATTAATTTCCTCAAATTTACTTATTTCTGCATTCTTTTCTTTACACATTTCTTAATGCATTACTTACTGAGTTGTGCTGTTGAATTTAATGCATTATTATCAAAACACAGCAAAGAGATGAGAAGAAAATATAACAAAATAAAGAATACTAATTGACTTTCCCAGTGACTCGTCATAGTGCTAAGAAAACTAACCCAATTAAAGCCTAAGGCATTAATATTTATCAGGACACTATGTCCTATCTGGATAGGAAACAGAGCTGCAAATTAAAAAACAGGTTATAAATCTTATCATGCAGCAGACAGAATATTTTTACATCCAGATTGGTAGAAGAGTCTTTGGGGATTTTGGAAACACTTTCTGGGTTTTTCAGAAGAAGGAGAAACATATGCATATATAATATTAGTACATGAGAGGCACAAACCAGGAGTTGATAGGAGGCATTATCCACTCACACTTCATTGTAAATTACTATTAGCAACTAAAACCTTTATTAGGACATTCTGCAGGACAGATGATAATGCACACAGTGCACTTTCATAGACTAAGCTACTGGAGTTACCCTGCACTATACTCATTTTTAACAGTCTCTTCTGCACTATATTCACTTTTTTAATAGTCCTGTATCAAAGCTGTTACCCTGCACTATGTTCGGTTTTAACAGTTTTCTTCATCTCCTTGTATTTTTATATCTGGTATATTTTTTTGTACTTTGCACTACTAACGTTTTTACTGCCTTTTTACTAACATGTTTTGCACTATGGGACTGTGATGCTGGAAACTTGAATTTCCCTCGGGATCAATAAAGTTACTAACTATCTATCTATCTATCTATTCCTAAATCTACAACATGAGTCTATAGGGTGTACATTTGAGAAGGGCCCCAGCAGGTCATACAAGCTGCAGGGTCACAGGACAGTCCTCAACAATCACAGAAAAGTATAATATCCATCCAAATGTCTCCCCTTGGAAACAACCATGTTTAGACCTGACATAATGCATTTTGCAATGAAAGCTAGCATGAAAGCTAAAGTAAGACAAACCTGACCTTCAATACAACATTACATTCATCATTACTGCACTTAAGCTTTTGCATTAACACATAGCTCAGGGATTAACTGTGTAGTCTAATCAGCCTTTATAACGCACAGTACTAGCTGGTGTGTTGCTGTCTGTCAGCTGCTGAAGTTCAGAGACAGGCAGAGTGAAGGGCCCGGTGTCCTCCGGTGCAAAGACAGCACCGCCATGACTTCTTATCTGAGTAAATTCGTGATTTTTCGACATGAATATAAACACAAAAAGTAGTTAGAGTTGCTTACAAGTCCAGCCCGTCGAGGCAGACTGCGGGCAAGAGCCGCTGCGACGCGTACTGACAGCATGTCTGTGGTGTCCTGGGTCTGTTGTCCTACTCCCGGAGCCGAGAGAGAGAAGGAGGATGGTGGCGGACACGGCAACCGATCTGTAGAAAGGTCACAGTGACCCGGAAGCACTTCAAAGTAAACTACTTATTGTTTTTATTTCTATTATTGCTTTTTTAATTGTCTTTTTCAAAATATAATGGTGTGTATATATATATACCAATATCAATTACCACCAATTTTTTTTGGTGACTATATATATGTATATAAATATATAAATATATAATGGTGTGTATATATACAGTATATACACCATTATATTTTGAAAAACAATTTTTTTTGTTGACTATATATATGTATATAGTCGCTTATATATATATATATATATATATATATATATATATATATCGCTTGAAATAATTGTATAATAAATAATTTAATTAAAGTTGCACCAAAAATACAGATTATGGCTATGGTTTATGGTAGAAACATATTACAGTAATGGGTGCCATCAGGGTGATCCAGGCATTTTTTTATTATTATTACTATCTTGGTTATCCCCAATAAAGTGACACACACATACATACACATATATATAAAAATAGAAGAAAAAAAAATAAAAATAAAAATAATAATGATATTAATGAATAAATAAATTAAATACAGCAGGCTAGCATAAAATGTAAATACTCAAGTAAAGTACCTCAGAGTTGTACTGTGCTTGAATAAATGTACTTAGTTACTTCCCACCACTAATGGTCAGATTCACGCCTCTATAACTGTATTGTGGAAGACATTACGATGTCCTGCGGTAATTTATTTATTTCTCATAAAATGTCCACATTTTCTCGTATTAGGTGCCTTGCATTAACATTGCTTGAAATTGAATTAATATATATATTAATATATATATGTATTATTTAAAAAAAAAATTAATATCTGTTGTTGTTGAGTTGTTAAATACTGTGCTTGAGTAAATGTACTTAGTTACAACTGTATTGTGGAAGACATTATGATGTCCTGCGGTATAATTTCCCCATCCTGTAGTACCACTAGTATCCGACCCACAGGGGGCGCTCGACTATGAAGATAACACCGGAAGTGACGCATGCAGCTTTGTGAAAAAGACGGACTGGCTGATGGAGACATTTTAAAATAAACACACAGCTAACGGCTAACGGCTAACAGGGAGCTCCGCTGAGGTGCGAGCGCACTGCGCCAAAAGCACGTTAAAATTACTACAAGTTAGTAAAGAAAGTAAAGTATATTTAACAGTTCACGCATCGTCAATCAAAGAGGCTACAAAATACCGAAGATGTTGAAAAGTCTACAACTGGGAGAAGAAGAATAGAAGTAACCGCCGCGGTAAGTTGTAAACTAGCTTAGCCGATTTAAACATGCTAATGTGGCTAACTGCTTTGACTGAGCAGTTAGCCGTTAGCAAGGACTATTGAAAGAGGTTAGGACACGCGTCATAGCTGTGGGGTTAATACGCATGCGCAGTAGAATCTGGTCCCCAGCTTCAGTTACACTGCACATGCTCAATACCCCACATGTCCTAGCCTCCTTTTCATAGGCCTTGGCTAGCTGACGTTAGCTAGCTGACATTATCCTGCTTGTGACGCCCCTGGGTGGCTAGATCTAGATACGGCTTTCCATTTATAGGATCTTGTGAAGCAGCTGTCCTGCAACCTGAACATTTACCCATGATTTGTCGCCTTCTTGTCGCCAAGTTTTTGCAGAGGAGTGTAAGGTTATGACCGAGGTTAGCTTCACTACGCAGCTACAAAAGTAGTGTCTGGATCCTGGAGCCTGTGTTAGCTTCAGCTAGCTGGCCACAGACACAACTAACTATTAATTCAGTCACCTATTAATGTCTCATAGTGCACACACTTGGTTTAATGTGGCTAACAGACCTTTATGAAATCATTATCAGGCTGTTTTTAGACGTAAAAGTAGAATAAAAATCTAAATATTCATTGCTCTTAGAAGCTAAGCTTAATGGTAATTTCTTACCAGCTAATGTTAATTTCTGGCCAAATTGTTGCATCAATTTTAATGCGATTAATTATTGTTTTTTTTGACATGTGAACACTCCAGTAGTTATGCAACACGTTAACACAGTACAAAATGCATAGAATAAGTTAAAACAGCGTTTTATGTGAGTTTGTAAAGGAGGGAAAATAGTTTGAATATGCCAGCATTGTTTACCATTAATTAATGTCTCATAGTGCACATACTTGGTTTAATGTGGCTGAGGAGGTTTAACAGACCTTTATGAAATCATTATCAGGCTGTTTTGAGATGTAAAAGTAGAATAAAAATCAAAATAAATGTAACATTCATTGCTCTTAGAAGCTAGCTTAATGGTAATTTCTGGCCAAATTGTTGCATAAAATTTAATGCGATTATTTATTGTTTCTTGCTATGTGAACAGTCCAGTAGTTATGCAACATGTTGACACAGTGCAAAATGCACAGAATAATTTCAAAACAGTTTTAAGTTTTATGCGAGTTTATAAAGGAGGGAAAATAGTTTGAATATGCTAGCATTGTTTACCAATAAGATAAGATGAACCTTTATTAATCCCCGGAGGGAAATTCAGGTGTCAAAGCAGCAACATCAGCAAACAGAGTGAAACACAGGAGAGGTAACGGTATACAAAAATTATAAAAACAATAATAGAGATATAAAAGATACAGAGTGAATGGGTGAACATAGTGTGTACAGTCCATCAATAAATAAATGTAGTATGTACATATTGTGTATTGCTATGTGAACAGTCCAGTAGTTGTGCAACATGTTAACACAGTACAAAATACACAGAATAAGTTTAAAACAGCGAGTTTGTAAAGGAGGGAAAATAGTTTGAATAGGCTAGCATTGTTTACCATTATAGTTGAACAGGCGATCTACATGTTAAAATAGAAATATTTCATTTATTGGGGCATTGTGATAATAATTCTGAATGCCTACTGTTTTAATAAAACTCTTAAATATTACCTATGCTGTCAGACATACAGCCTCTTGCACAAATGCACAGATTTCAGACTGTGAATCAGTGATATGTTTTTCTTCCAGCAGGTGAGCTCCTGTCCAGGCACATTGGTCCATGTTTGTTGGACCTTTGGGCTGTGGGCTCAACTAGCATGAAGATGGCTGACTCAGACAAGGCAGAAGAATTTGTGGATGCTGAGTGCCCCCCAGAGTGCCTTGATGAAGCACAATCAACCACAGCCGATGAGCATCTGAAAACAGAGACCACCACCAGTACCAGCTCACCACCGAGGGAAAAGGAGGCAGACAGCCCCTTGAACACAGAGGGAGAGCAGAGTCTCCTCTCCATGCCATGCCTGATGAAGGAGCTCCGCCGAGACTCCCCAGAGTCCCAGCATGCCTCTACAGGGAGTGACAAGCCTGCATCTCGTCATATCTATGAAAGTGACTCCTCAAACCCCTGCATGCTTTCCCCGTCATCCAGCGGCCACCTTGCTGACTCAGACACACTCTCCTCAGGGGAAGAAGGTGCTGCTCCTCCTATAGGAAAAGAGGAAGAGGGCGACATGGAAGCTGCAAATGATGCTGGGCAGGCAGCAGGAAGGCAATCATCTGCTACGGCTGCAGGGGGGAGGAAGTCTCGGCGGTCACGCTCAGAGAGCGAGATGCCGCCCAATGCAATGGCTGCAAAGAAAAACCGCTGCCAGCCCGCCTTGGTAGCAGCAGGAGGGCAGGAAAAACAAACCAATGGCAAGCTGGCAAAAGTGAAAGGTCACCGGAGCCAGAAACACAAGGAGCGAATGCGTTTGCTGAGGCAAAAACGGGAGGCAGCAGCACGGAAGAAGTACAACCTGCTGCAGGACAGCAGTACGAGTGACAGCGAGCTCACGTGCGACTCCAGCACCAGCTCCTCTGAGGACGACGATGATGACACTTCAGGAGGTAGCAAGACAATCAAGACAGATATTTCAGGTAACATCCAGTGTTCACAACATATGCTTATAGCACAGTACTACTACCAGTGTGTAGTAGTACAGGGTAACAGCAGCAGCCACTTAGATATCCAATGTAAAACACTGCATCACATAGTGATAGAAAAACATATAGGCTTACAGTGTATGACAATCAAAGATGACTATCCATTAGAGTCAAACACATTGCCACATATAGTAAGAACATGTAATGGGGCTGTACAAAGCATTTGCAATATCAGATCAGTACAAGCACTGCTTTGTTTGTGTTTTTATCAATCACTTTCTTTTTTCTTTTTTATTTCCTCACTCATCATCTCTCTTCATTCACCTTGTTTTTAGATAAATAGACTGTGTGTTTAGGAGGGCCTATGGCCAATCAGTTGTAGTAATATAATATATGTTTTATTAGAACTTTGTCTCATTGTTTGCATGCTGTGGAAGTCTAGTGAACATTCTTCAACTCATGGAGTGATAATGTTAATCTAACCTATATTGCGAGCTCTGCAATTCAACCAGTGAGCCATTTATATCCTCAGCCTTTGCTGTAAATAGACAATGAATGGTGTATGATCACACTGCTGTTAGTCTGAGTTGCAAGACTCTGCAGTTACTGTTCAGCGTTTGCATGCTGGTAGAAATCTAGCATCTTATATATGCAAATTTAGACTCAAAATCATCTTTAATGTGCCATTTTGATAGAATGCTTGAAATGAAAATGAAAATTTAAATACGTATATTTAGTGAATGTCTATAGCACCCAAAGGCTAGGCATTTAGTGCTTTTCTGCAGCTTTTGAATATTCCCTAAAGCACACCAAGCCGACATCAAAGAACTAGCAGCGATGAAGGCCGACTGTTGCGTCGCCTCACGTCGCCTTCAACATGCTGAATCGGTCAAAAATCCTCAGACACGGGCAGACTAGAGTCGACGGTGCAGAACACATTGCAAAAATTAGGCCGACAGACGCTCACCGACGGCCCCAAACTGTCCGATGGCCGACCGTCGGCTTGGTGTGTCAGGACCTTTTTAAGATTACAAGAAATTCAAAACAACGAACTTTCCTTAAAAATATAAGCACTGTTACTTAGGTCTATAATACACGTCACTCTGTCTACACAAGAGGCTTTTTAGAATTGCAAACAGGTGGTTCTCTTCTCTATAATGGGTACTGTAGCACTTTTTGACATGTCACATAGCTCTTGTGTCATCGACTAGAACATATTAATGCATATAAAGCTCTGACTGAGGATGGCTGTATGCTGAAATCTAAGATGTGTATAATATGAATATACACTGACAGTATTGTCTGCCCATTGGCCCATGTTTGTTCCTTTAGTTAATCTAATGTTTCCTGATGATTGGAGAACTCTCTTGGGCGAGTTGAGTTCTCCATAAGTAGCTACTAGCTGGGTGGTATTTATTTACAGGCCTGCTGCTTCTGTTGGAAGTCACTCCATTTACTTTAGGCTGATCTGTTCACTGTGATTGCATTTCCTAGAATATAATATTTTGGGTTGGTTCTGATAGACAGTGTTTCTTTTCTGTTAAATTCAGAATTAGCTGGTGGTGTGTCAAGGTTTTTAGTTTAATATATTGTTGTTTAGATCACTTAGTGTGTTTCCAGAGTGGAACTAGTTAATCTAGTCTTAGATTTGATTCCAGGAGCACTGTAGAGGTATTATACAAAGTGCCTATCTTGGCTGGTACTAACTCTGCCGCATATTTTACAAAGATGATCAAGGTTTTAGCTGAAAATATAGTTAGACATAACTGTTGCCCTTCATCATAGGTTTGTAATGAATTTGCCTCAAATGGGTGTTTACCTCAAAGTCTCTCCAGGTAACACATTTTCCAAACCACGGTCACTGAATCAGTCGCCCGAAACATCCAGTTATCTCCCTCTAGGGAACCGTACTACATGAACTGTTTTCAACCATTTTTACATCCCGCACACAGATTTGAGTGCTTCAACTGCATGATGTAGTCCATCAGCATGAAAGAGTCGATCTGCACGTAACCAAAAACCAAACTGTCATTTTCTCTTTAATACAAAAGTCCACCTCCGAAGCATGAACGTGCTACTGTATTTTCTTATGGCTTGGCCTCAATGTCTTTAAAGCTGGCTTCAGACGTGCATCGGAGAGATCCAGAGTGGGCGCCCAGATTCATGGGCTGCTGGACACCAGTTCGTGGGACAGGAACGGCATCGGCAGCGTTCTGGAGGAGGCCATGACGCGATTTGCCGTGATGCAGCGCCAGACCGAGGAGCGCTTCCGCATCTGGATGGAAAAGCTTGCACACCTCGACTCGGACAACGACTCGTCCAAACGCTCAAGTGACGCCGTAGAGGGGCAGCAGCATGCCTCCCAGGGGGTACGCCCGTCCCCGCCCAGTTCCTTTTTGCCATCGTCAGAGTCCTCTGAGACTATGGCTGCCTACATGTTGGCACGAGAGAACAACAGTCTCACCCCCACCCCTATGAACAACAACAACAACATCCTACCTGAAGTGGCCACTCAGAATGGAAATCTAGGTGTTCCAGACCCCGGTCTCTTGAATGTTTAGATTTCACTTCTACATACTCTGAGCTTACCAAGTGTAGAACTAGTTGATGCAGAACGCATGGCAATGGGTATTAATAGGTAAATGATGCGAGGTCACTAAACGGATACACCATCAACAGCAGCTGGGCCTGAGCTGGTCATTTGAACACGACTCTGTGCTGACCTGAGGCCCAGCGCATCTGCTGGCACTGAATCACTGTGAGATTTGACATTCAGAATAATTCAACTCGCCCGTTTGATTTCTGCAGCATCTGTGACACGGACACGGGGCATATCTCAAGAGTCAGGACTCTTATTGTATTGCTTATCCTATGGCTCGTTTGTTTATGTGTACCAGCTGTACACAAACGCAGAGAAGCTGATTATGTCATTCACACAGTAACAGACTGTGCATTACAGCACCTGGACAGCCATCAGGACAGTGCCAGGTGGGGTGCTGCTGCTTAATAGCATGTGCCTTGTCATTCTGACTTCATGCTGGGAATGATAGCTAGAGCATCATAGTACTATTTCTTTAGAAATTAGGTTCAACTAGGGCTGCAACTAACAATTATTTTCATTGTCGATTAATCTTATTATTTTCTTGATTAATCGATTAGTTGTTTGGTTTAGAAAATGTCAGAAAATGGTGAAAAATGTCAATCAGTGTTTCCCAAAGCCCAAGATGACGTCCTCGAATGTCTTGTTTTGTCCGCAACTCAAAGATATTCAGTTTACTGTCATAGAGGAGTAAAGAAACCAGAAAATATTCACATTTAAGAAACTGGAATCAGAGAATGTCTCTGAAAAAAATCACTCAAACCGTTTAATCGACTATCAAAATATTTGGCGATTAATTTAATAGTTGACAACTAATCGATTAATTGTTGCAGCTCTAGTTTCAACACACTACATTACCCTTCTTTCTCCTGAACTATGTTTTTTAAAAAATCTTGTGGCAACCTTTATTTTGGTGGTATAGCTTTACTAACATCAAAACATTTACATAACAATATAGATTTGCCTATAAATATAAACACAATATACTAACCCACACGATTTCTTGCTTTTTAAAATCCTATGATTAGATTAGATTAGATGTGTTTACATTTTGTAATTTGCCTCTCTGTTACATTTGCTGCTATTGCTGCCTTTGTGCAGTAACAAGAAACTAGTGAGGGAGGAGTGACTCCCAATGTTTATTTTTAGTATCCTATGTATAGATTATGGACATCATATAAGGCATGGGTTCCTATGTTGTGGCTATTAGCTGCGATGTCAAGGGTCTCAAATCTTCATTCGTATAATATGCTGCCTTCAAATGAAACTCGTGAGCTTGTGTTTACAACAGGGGAAGTCGTGTACGCAGTGTGCTTGCCGTTCAAGTGGTTAAGTTGTGAGAACACCGCTGCTAAGCAACTGCAATATTAACGTTACTGTTGGCATCTAGAAGCCACAGAGGCTAACAATTTAGCAGGCTAGCAAGTGGGTAACATAATGTAGGAAATGCAAAGGCATAATGACAGAGGAAAAAGATGAGGCCGTTGGCAATATCAACATTTTCCTCAGACATATTATATAATTACGAAGAAAAACAATATACGACTAAAATTACAATATATTAACTTATGTACCGAAAAATTAACTTCCATGGCCTCCGCCATTTCTGACAACGTCAACAAACACGTCACATCTCGTGAACTCGGAGCTTTCAGAAACTTTTGACTTACGAGGTTGTGAATACCACAAGAGGGGGGCGTTCCCCTCGTGAACACGGTAAACACGACCCCATTTGAAGGCACCAAAAGTAAATTTTTTATTTGCACTGGTCTGCCAGCTTGGCCTGTGTCTCCACAAGGCGCCGCCACGTGTTCCCGCAGCTTGACTTTAAACTGAAAACCCAGGCGTCAAACTAACAAATATACCGCAGTAGTCCAGCTGCAGTATGGTGCATGGCAATGTTTACTGATTTCCTAAAAACGGACTGATCTGAGTGATCAAGTGGCCTTTTCTGGTTCAGATCCTGTGGTCTTTGAGGTGAAAGCACTCCTCCTTAACCCTCTTCTCACTTTTACTGACGTAGAAGACCATTGTGTCACAGTTCTCAACACTGTCTAACCATCACAGACATTGATGAAGGAATCTTTGGCGTAATCATATTTATAGTTAGGATGAGTTAAAAAAAAAAAAAAACATTTTCTGTACGTGTATATGTCGCCCCTATGACTGATGAAGCTGGAGGCATCGTTTCCCCACCTGTTTGCATGTGGTTATATTAGTATATAGAATGTGCAAGGCCAAATTAGTTTTCATCAGCAGCATGTGTGCAAGGTATAGCTTTGCTTATGCTGATAAATGGTGACTGACAGAACATTTTATCTATTTAGTTGTTTTCTCTTGTTGGCCTAATGGTTTTGTTTCAAATTGTGTGGTGTTTTTGGTGCATAATTACTTACATTTGGGTTTAAATGAATCCAACAACTGCTGTCCTGCTTTTGTTAAAACTGAAATTACCCTTTAAATCAACTGTTTTTGTCGACATGGTAAAGGGAGCCAAACTGTGTGCATTAAAAACAAACACTAAGGACAGTCAATTGTTTACCAAAGAGACTCTCCTGGTTTACATTAGTCCTTTTTCTATCTTTAATACACGGCCTTTACATCGGCAAGTCCTCGGTTTCTCTGGTAACCCTGGTACCTGCCTGTTTCAGCCCAATCAGCTATTCATAGGCTCTCATAGTACATGCTGTCCAGACGAAACCCCCTCACACACACCCACAGATACGTCTGGATGATAGCAGTGTGTGTGTGTGTGTGTGTCTCTCTCCCAGGGACTCCTTTTACAGGGTAGAACAAAGATACATGTCCCCGCTCTTCCTCACAGAGTTATTCTTCTGTTGTCTGGCTGTTATTATCCCACTACATTTCATTCACTGAGTAAGATCATTTTGAAGTGTTTTGTAATGACTGTATTCTTGTGTAGTTTTTATGTGAATGGCTGTTATTTTAAAAGCAATAAATGGAGAGAAAAATAAATGCTAAAGGTTTATTTATTTATTTACTCTTATAATATAAAAAAACAAACAGGGCGTTATCTTGTGTATATCGTAGACGCACGCTGCAGCTAGCAGGACTACGGATGCAGAGTCCAGTCTCAAACAAATCCTACGATTCCAAAGCATGATGTGAATAATGAAGTGTTTTCTTTGTGTTCCGCAGACGGGCTTCCAGTAGTGGGTCACTATGATATTTCAGACACTGATTCTAACCAGGAGAGTATGAGTGTGGAGACAGTCCGGCCCACGGTGATAAAGCATGAGCTAAAAACACACAGAGGCCAGGATATGGCAGCTCACTCTGGGTGTATAAGAGCTCTGTGTTCTATCTCAGGTCAGTTACAAACCCGCTGAATCCAAACTGATAATTTCCACTCCTCTCAGTGAAGACAGGACAGTTAGAGGCATGGGTGGCAACTTGCTATGTGGGGAAATGGTCTTATTAATCTCAGCAAGATGCCTTTTTTTTGGAAGTACTGCCTTCAACCCACACACCACTGGCTTGCATTGGGTGCTATAAAACTCTCGCTGCCTTGCTTCAAGACAAAAGACCCTTTACGACTGACTAGCCGACATTGTCAAAATATAAAGTCCACAATTTCTGTTTTGTCCCAGTGTGTCGCTCCATGCTATCCAGTCAGCTTTTCAAAACACACAGAGTGTCAGATTCATCACTGTCTTTCTTCTTGTCTGTGTCAAAGCAGCTGCAGTCTTTATGTGTCAGCGAGGCCTGCAGCTCTCTACCGCTCTGGGTCCTCCTCACAATGTGTGACTCTGTTCCTCTTTATTTGTTTCAGGCCACGTGGAGGCAGCGCTGTCGCACAAGGAAAGTTCTCAACACAACAAGGGCCAGATTAACATTGCTTCCTCTGACAGCGAGGTGGAAATAGTCGGAGTGCAAGAGAAAGCACGGTAAATACTTTCAGTGGGATGACTTTTAAATAGGGCTGTCAATCGATTAAAATATTTAATCGCACATTTATTATCTGTTCAAAATGTACCTTAAAGGGAGATTTGTCAAGGATTTAATATATTAATAATACTATTACTACTAATAATGATATTTATTATTGGAAATTCTATTAACAACACAAAACAATGACAAATATTGTCCAGAAACCCTCACAGGTACTGCATTTAGCATAAAAAATATGCTCAAATCATAACATGGCAAACTGCAGCCCAACAGGCAACAACAGCTGTCAGTGTGTCAGTGTGCTGACTTGACTATGACTTGCCCCAAAACTGCATATGATTATCATAAAGTGGGCAAGTATGTAAAGGGGAGACTCGTGGGTACCCACAGAACCCATTTTCATTCACATATCTGGAGGTCAGAGGTAAAGGGACTCCTTTGAAAATGGCCATGCCAGTTTTTCCCTCGCCAAAATTTAGCGCAAGTTTGGAGCGTTATTTAACCTCCTTCCTGACAAGCTAGTATGACATGGTTACCATGGTACCAATGGATTCATTCGGTTTTCTAGTTTCATATGATGCCAGTATCTTCACTCTAGCTTTTAAACTGAGCCGCTACAACTTCCAAAAAGATCAATTGCGTTAATAAGTTGAAGAAATTAGTGACGTAACTTTGACAGTCCTACTTTTAGATTAAAACAAATATTATTTGTACTTGCAGTGTGAATTGTTTTAACAAATTATTTCAACTTCTTAAATTTCTTTTGTTTCTAAATCCAGATGCGCCCACCCATGCGGAGGGGTGATAAAGAGTCTGTCCACCTGGAAGGAGAACTCAGTGGAGCAGTTAAACAGCACAAATCAACCCCAGCTCTGGACTACTGTTTCCCCTCAGCCCAACTGGGCGTCCCCTCCTGAAGTGGTGGACCTCACACTGGACGAGGACGCCGGACACAAATACCTACTTTAAAACAACTTGTACACACTGAAGACTCCTCATTTCTCCCTCTCACTCCTCCTCCTCCTCCTCATCCTCATCCCTCTTGCCTTGCCTCCATGTTACGGCTGAAATCCTCCCCATAGTTGCGGCCTCGCCTGTAAGCGCTCGTGGACACTTCCCGCTCCGGAGCACTGTTTGTTTTTAACTTTACTGTTAAACAATCATTATGTATCGAAGCCATTCTACTGACGTGATTCCCTGATCTTGGCTCTGAATTTAGTTGTAATAAAATGGCACGGCACTTCAAGTGCAGGTGGACTGATTTATCTGTTAACGATAGCAATATCCTACCTTCATTTAATACCTCAGTTACCCCTTGATAACGGACATAGGTTGGCATTTTGTGCAAGCTATATCGTGAAAACGTCAAAGTTGCTGCTCAAGAGCAGGTCGGTATCACGACACGGCTGTTGACCTGCTTCACTACAGAATCTGAACGTGCAGATTTTCAGATTCGGCATTTTTTTTATCTGTAGTCACCTGGGGTCAAGGCAGCTGGTACACTTTCTGTTGTAGAGTAAACCACAAAGTTTGCCGGTCTAGGGTCAATTTTGTTTTCAAAAGTCTCACCACTGGTTTCACATTTAGTCCAATCTGCATTGCTAGCTTTGCTTCACTATACTCTGTGCCGCTATAGGTCCAGCCTATGCTCTGGTGCTGTCAGGAAGGGTTTGGTTTATCTTAAAGGAAATGGTTTGACCTTTTGGGAATTCCGCTCATTCGCTTTCTTGCCAAGAGTTAGATGAGAAGATTGATACCACCTTTTTGGTCAAGAGTGGTATCGATCTTCTCATCTGGCATCAACTCTTCTAGAACTGCAACTAACGACTATTTTCATTGTTGAATAATCGGTCTATTATTTTCTCGATCAATTTGATTAGTTGTTTGTCTATAAAATGTCAGAAAATGACGACCAGTGTTTCCCAAAGCCCAAGATGACAATCAGTTTACTGTCATAGAGGAGGAAAGAAACCAGAAACACATTTAAGAAGCTGGAATCAGTGAAGTTTGACTTTTTTCTTAAAAAAATATTTAAACCAATTAATTGAATATCAAAATAGTTGGTGATTAATAGTTGACAATCAATTACTCTTTGCAACTCTAAACTCTTCACCAGAAAGCGAACAGAGTGCTTCAGGGATGACGTAGTTTTGTTGGCCAACCAGGAAGTTAGCATCGCCCTGGGTTCCCTCAACAAAAAGCCAATGGGATTTTTCCATTGGCTTTTGGATTATTGCAGAAAATAAACTCTGTGGCAAACAAACGTTAAGATAATCTTCACAACTGAACACCACTTGTATGATTTTTTGAAGCGTGAATGCAATCGGCAGAAGTAAAAAGCTAACATTAGGTCACAAGAGTGCGAGTATACACAACGAGGCTGTAAAGGAGGACGAGTTGGCGTGATGACGTTTAGTAGTCTAATTTAGCTGCTTGTTAGCAACCGCCTTTTTAAAGACACAAACGCTTCAAAATTCACAAGTGGGATATTTACTGACGTATTTTACATCATAGAACAAAACGTTAAAACCTCTTCAGCTTGTGTTAACCACAGACCTTATTTCAGGCATCTAACTAAAAACCCATTCAAAAAAACCCATTGACTTCCAGACGAGGGAACCGGAAGTGCTAAAATGCTAACTCATTTCGACTCATTCCTGTAGCACTCTATAAGTGTATTTCCCAAAATATCTTTTAAATTAAAATCCAAGGCTTTTGTTTTGTCACTACCATATTACAATACGTTTTTTCTTTTTCGTGACAACACAAAAAAAACGCAGGTTAAACTCAGACTCTGAAGGAAAAAATACAAACACTACAAAATCTGACTCATTTCAACCACAGCACGACTATATATATATATGTGGTGGTGTATTGGCAATAGACATTCTGTGTCTTTTGTTTTAAAACATATATTTTTATGTTGGACGCCGCAGAGTCTGAGTAGTGTCCCGGGTGACGTAGTCCTCAGTGAATGTATGACCCTGCAGTGCTGACTGGGTGCACATATTGTTTGCATGCGTATCTTTCACGAGCGGATGCAAACACCTTTAAAACCTCTGGGGACCGCTTTATTATAACAACTGAAGAAATGTATCTTCCATTGAATACTGCAAAGCGAGAATGGCCTGAATGCCTTGAAAAGTGCACTATTTTCTTTTAGAATCGTATATTCTTTTACCTTACAAAGCAGTGGATTTTGCTATCTCAACAATACATATTTTAATAATAGATGTGAATTTAGCACACAGACACACACAGACACATAAAAAGGTATAAGTGGTGTTGAGTTTGTACCCACATGTCGGGGCGTTTATAGAAGAACCTTTTACTGTATGAACTGTTTTTACCCTGATGATCCTCAGGGCTGCTTGCTCTCTCTCTCTCTCTCCCTGTGGTCTTATTCTTGTCTTCATGCAGTACTTCAGTTAGGCTGGTCAATTTGTATCCAACTTCACACACTTGTTTTAACATGTGAGATTTATTTTATTTCATATTGAATAACATCTACTTTCCTAAGTGATGCTTGAGAATTGTAGAATCAAATTATTTTACTTCTGCTGGTCACAGAAGGGAAGGGAATATCCTAAATATGAGGAACTAAACCAAAGTCTAAATGGAATTTATGTTTTTGTTTTTTTCTGGATTTGAAACTTGCTTCCAGTTTTTTTTTTATTTGCTCTGTAAGTCTAAATCTTTTCATTTGGAAGTCAATGCATTTGTTGTGAAATGAGGTGACTTGAATTCTGTTTCAAACTCAA
Organism: Hozukius guyotensis; assembly: GCA_916700995.1. Taxonomy (NCBI): domain Eukaryota; kingdom Metazoa; phylum Chordata; class Actinopteri; order Perciformes; family Sebastidae; genus Hozukius; species Hozukius guyotensis. The sequence goes on along the minus strand of CAKALU010064963.1, from coordinate 58,030 downwards.
GATCCAGTTTAGTATAATGTGATATTTTTGTTTTTCCTTTGGCCAGTTCTTTCCACTAGCAGCTACCACTGTAATGACGATTCTTTTACCAGACCACTTCTGCTTTGCAAAATCCATTTTTGCTATTGTTCTCTTAGAATTATTATGAAATGTTAGTAAGACTCCTGTCTTTAGTGATAGAGGTTTTGGTAGAACATTACGGCGGCGATGCTCGACTATGGTTGCACATAGCATGTTTGGTCACATCTTTAACCTCAAGTCAGATTATTATCCTCATTACCAGTAATTTAGTTTTGCTCTTCTGTTCTTATTGTTTTATTTTACTGTCAGTATTTTAAATTAACAAAAAAAAAAAAAGGTGTTTTATTTTGTTGCTTCTGCAAGTCCTTGACTTCCTTGAAATTATGTCTGTAGAACAAAAAGAAACTATTTTAAAACTAAATAAATAGAGCGTTATTTAATGAGCCTGTTGTACAGCAGTTTATTTCCTTGTCTGTAGAAAACACCGATTCAAGCAGGACGTGTAGTCTTTGTTCTGTGACTGTGTTGGGATGTCAAATGTCTAGTGTCACTTAGGGAAGGAACATTTTCTTGTTTCATGTAGTCTGATTAATCAATGTCTACTTGTAAAAGTGTCTGTCAAAAGAAGTCTAATTGGGACTGAAGTCTATGAACGGTGACATTTGTTACATGTTTTTCATCCTTTCAGACAGCTTTAGCAAACAATGTTACTTAAATATTACCTCAACTTTAAATATTATAATAAGGGCAGCACACTGATAAATGTATCTAAATTAGGGCTGTCAATTGATTAAAATATTTAATTGAGATTAATCGCACAATGGTACATAGTTTATTCTGATTATTTGCAAATTGATCGCACATTTTTTTATCTGTTCAAAATGTACCTTAAAGGGAGATTTGTCAAGTATTTAATACTCTTATCGACATGGGAGTGGGCAAATATGCTTGCTTTATGCAAATGTATGTATATATTTATTATTGGAAATTAATTAACAACACAAAACAATAACAAATATTGTCCAGAAACCCTCACAGGTACTGCATTTAGCATAAAAAATATGCTCAAATCATAACATGGAAACTGCAGCCCAACAGGCAACAACAGCTGTCAGTGTGTCAGTGTGCTGACTTGCCCTCAAACTGCATGTGATTATCATAAAGTGGGCATGTCTGTAAAGGGGAGACTCGTGGGTACCCATAGAACCCATTTTCATTCACATATCTGGAGGTCAGAGGTCAAGGGACCCCTTTGAAAATGGCCATGCCAGTTTTTCCTCACCAAAATTTAGTGTAAGTTTGGAGCGTTATTTAACCTCCTTCGTGACAAGCTAGTATGACATGGTTGGTACCAATGGATTCTTTAGGTTTTTCTAGTTTTCAGTATCTTCACTAACACTACCCTAACCCACGAGCTGAAAAAACTGAGCCCCCTACAACCTAAAAATGGCAGAGTTGCGTTAATGGGTTTAAGAAATTAGCGGCGTTAAAACAAATTGGACAGCCCTAATCTAAAGGCCAAAGTCCTGTCTATCAAAAAAGTGTTTTGCACAAGTATATTCTTGTTCTTGTGTGTACGAGAGAGAATAATAGCCATCGTAGGTACAATACTTGATGACACGTCTCATTGTTTTCTTTCATCCTGTTGCCAAAGAGTCTAGACAACTGCCTCGGCGTGAACAATACAACGTCACCCTCAACCACAGACGTGTCATGCCGGGTCAGAGGTCACACCGTGACACCTGCCGCTAGGGGGACATATGGAGTTCACATGAAGAGGACAATGAGGGAGTGGAGCAATGCAGCCTGCGGGGCCCTGCTCCTGAAACCAAAGGAGCCCTTTAGCCAGCTCCTTTCACCCTCGGGGCCAGAACATCAGCTGTATGCTAATTTGTACAGGGCAGTGGAGGCCTCACAGAGCAGCGAGTGTGCTGGCTCCCTCTCAAGAGACAGAAATAAGTGTCCTTCCTCTTGCAGATGTCTTTTTAGTCTGAGTGACGCAGCTTTAGATTCTGTGTTGTACGAGTGCTGTTCCAGGTTTATTCAAAATGACAGCTCACTTGTTAGTGACTGCTCCAGCCACCACCAGAGGGCTTTACACCAGCAAACATAAAGCATGTGACTACTTCTAAGTTTTACTTGCATGCTCTGTTAAAAATAATTCACAATTGTAGAGCTGCAATGATTAAATCGATTATTTATCAACTAATAAATTAATTATTATACTAATTTGATAATCGATTTGAGTCATTTTTTTTTAGAAAAAAAAAGTCTAAATTCTCTGATTGCAGCTTCTTAAATGTGAATATTTTCTGGTTTCTTTACTCCTTTATGACAGTAAACTGAATATTTTTGAGTTGTGGACAAAACAAGACATTTGAGGACGTCATCTTGGGCTTTGGGAAACACTGATCGCTATTTTTCACCATTTTATAGACCAAACAACTAATCGATTAATGGTGAAAATAATCTACAGATTAATCGACAATTAAAAAACTTCGACTTCCAACATGGATCGTAATAATTTCTGTTGATTTGTCAACTGTTTGATTAGTGGATCGACAGAAAAATAATCTGCAACTATTTTGATAATCGATTAATCTTTTTCTCTTTTTTTTCAAAGAAAAATAGTGGAAAAAAAGCTGAATATTCTCTGATTCAAGCTTTGTAAATGAGAGGATTTGCTGATTTTTCTTTGTCATATATCATTGTTAATGTCATATATTTAGGTTTTGGACTTTTGGTGAAACAAAACAAGACATTTGAAGATATTACCTTGGCCTCTGGGAAGTGGTGATTGCCATTTTTCACTACTTATTAGGCTTATTGGAATCAATGATAAAACATATTTGTTAGTTGCAGCTCTGAAAATATTGCTTGTTGCATTGAAATAGAGGGCAATTTCTTAAGAAAATCAAACATTGCAGTTGCTACTGTTTTCATTTTATATTTTATAAAAGTTTTGTAGTATAAACTGAGTATTAAAGGTCTGTTATTAGTGAGTAAAGGGTTTGACCTGCACTGATAGTAAAGCATTGTGAGAGGCTCTTTGTGTGGCACGGCAGGCTTAAAGCATTAAGATGGTGGGAAGTGGAAGACGAGGACATATGGGACTAAGAGTTTTGTGACCCCCTCAGCCTCCCCATGCCCATCTGTTCCTTCACCCTTCAGGCTTAACACTGAAGGCAGAGACGTTTCCAGGACACACAGACACACACACACACACACACACACACACACACACACACTTCTGAGCATTTCTGCTCTAGGAAAATAGGATGAGGTTGTTTTTCAACTGAATCTTACTTAATGTTCTGTAGCAGATTATTCAGCTACATTTCCCTGATGTGCTGTGTTTGAACAATAATAAGATTAAACTTAATTTAATTTGATTACACACAGGCTATGTAGTCTGTGCTCATGTGTTAGGACTGAAAGGGAGTGTCAGTTTTCTCAGTGTGCTTATAGGAAAGGGAAATTAAACCAGTGAGGACATTTATTTGCAGTTACATTGAAGTTAAATTGAATCTTCTTGTAAGATCTCCATAAATGTGGCTTTGTGTATGGATTGAAAACACTTGTGTGCAAGACCTTTAATCTTACATAATGCATCATATTATATATGTTTTGTATGTAAAGATCAAGATAACTGGCACGGCAAATAAATGTAGGCCTAATGGAGTGGCAGTATAAACAAACTGTTGTACTTAAGTACAGTAGTTGAGTAAATGTGCTTAGTTACTTTTCCACCACAGCGTATTCAATTATTTCATCTTATTGTTCCTGCTGAGACCCAGTGGATCATCTGTCCCAACTAGGACTCCTCAGTGAGAAGTAGTGGTCCAACAGATCAACAAGTCCCACTGTTCAGTTTGTATTGTGGTTTTTGGGTCACGGTTTCAGTTCGGTTTGTTTTGCACGTTAGGGAGAAGAAAAACATGACTATTTCTAATGTGTTTGAACTCCAAAATATGTAAATAGATAGACTGATAGTAATTAATGATATTTCCATATTATATGAAGCCAAAATACTGACTTCATAGATGAAATAAGGCAGGCTACTTAATGGTCAAGTAGGTTCAGATAAATGCCTCTTCTATGTCTCTGGCACCTCATGAAATAATTATCTGGCCTGTATTTAATAGTGGTTCAACAATGTCATTGAACGGTTCCATTTTTTACAGTTCGGTTTTGCAACCCTAGCGAGAAGTAACCAACACAGTCATTAGGAGATGTTGCTGAATAATATTATGTGAATGGTTTTATGTGTAAGGCAACATCAGACTTGTCTTAAAAATTGCTTTCCTAATATTGTAAAACAAAATGTAACAATGGACGACCTGCCGGAGGAGATCAGGCAGGCTAGCTCTGTTTTGTCTTTTAAAAACACACTTTTTCAGAATTGCTTTCTCTTAATCGGTTATTCTTGCTATTATTCTACTTGTTTTTACTGTGTTGTAGTACTTCATACCTTGCTTGTCATTTTTACTGTATCAACTATATTTTTATTTATTACTACCTGTTAATTTGTGCTGCTTTTTATGTATTTGTAAAGCACTTTGTAACTTGTTTTTGAAAAGTGCCATATAAATAAATAAATAAATAAATAAATAAATAAATAAAGGTATTATTGTCACCGATACCCGATCCAGGTATTTGAGTCAGTATCGGCCAGATTTCCGATCCGGTATCGGTGCATCCCTAATATTCAGTTTACAGTCATAGAGGAGTAAAGAAACCAGAAAATATTCACATTTAAGAAGCTGGAATCAGAGAATTTTGACTTTTTTTCCCTTAAAAATTACTTAAACCGGATCCGCAAATTTGCTTATTAGGGAATTTAAGAAACTTTCAAAAAAAGTTTTTAGAAATAGCTCTATGCATCACCAGGAAGTATATAGCATTTACATGGAAGTCTGATTCCCATCTCCTCATATCTAGATGGCTTCTGGAAATGAACAGCTGCATTCCACTTGAAAAGATCACATATACCCTCAGAAATGGATACAACACCTTTCTGAAGATTTGGCAACCCTATTTAACCTATATGGACTCCTTACCAACACCTATATCGGATTTGATATAACAAAATTGTCAGACTTGATACATCATTAGTCATCTGAATAAGTCAGAACGCTGTATCTCGTTGTTTATTATTTCTTTATTTGTGTATTTAATTTCTTTTTTCTTTTTTATCCTTTTTAATTTAATTGATGGGTAACTAGTATATGTATAAGCCTGTGGCTTCTTGACCTCTCCTGACACATTTCTTGTTTGTTTTTTTAATTGACTGGATTTTGTGCAGTTTTATATATGTGCAAATAAATAAATACAAAATAAATAAATAAATGAATAAATATGTTAAGATATATTTTCTTATTTTCTGTACTTTTTTTTGTATGTATTTCATTGTTTTTATTGGATTGTTTTCCACTGTTTGGTTAGGTTTCTCTGCACATTTTGTGTTCTTCTTGTTGTTGTTTAACTTTTGTTGTATTTTTAAAATTATGTTAGTTTAGATCTTTCTTCCTTTTTTTGTTATTGTTTTTTTCTCTTGGGGTTGGGGGGGAGGTCTTTTGTATAAGCCTGTGGCTTCTTGACCTCTCCTGACTCATTTCTTGTTTTGTTTTTTTCATTGACTGGATTTTGTGCAGTTTTATATATGTGCAAATAAATAAATAAATACTGGAAAATATTTAATCTCCATTTTTAATTCCTTTGAAAAGCAGTGCATGCCAAATTGTAAATAATTAGTAATGTGGCTCGCTGGGGGTGAAATCTAACCAGCAGATGTCTATTTGAGTACAGTACCTTATCTGGGCTGCTGGATTGAGGATTCAGTCATGGAGGGGGCGGGGCTTATCCACAAACCCCGCCCCCTCTCCGCCAAGGCGCTCCTCCCATTGGTGGAGCAGTAGAATCCTGCTCGGAGGGCGTCCTGTGATTGGCTGCCCAGGTCCGTGTGTTGCTCGCAGCGCAGCCTGTCTGTTTGAATGTGCTGTGTGGGGACTGGAGGGGGACTGACTGGAGGGGGGACCATTTCCATGGAACCATCTGTCTCACTGGCTGCGTCCACACACACAACAAAGAAAGAAAGGACCCAGGATGGTGTTAGTACATGTTGGATATCTGGTTCTCCCCGTCTTCGGCTCAGTTAGAAACAGAGGTATGGACTCATCTCGATATTCTTTTAATCCTAATAACCCTAACAACATTTCTTCTTTTCTTTTTTTACAAAAAAATCCTTTAAAAATGATGTAAACAAGAGCTGACAACCTTGCTAGCAAAAAAAAAATTAGGATGTTACAGGCCCCCTTTAACCAAAATGACCAGCAGCTGTCAAACCTCTTTTTCTTTTTATCCTCAGCTGTGCTAGCGTCGTCTGGTTTATATCTCTCATTGTGCGTTAGCTAAAGCTAAAGCTGAACAAAAACCAGTAGCTTCATCACTAGCTCAAGCTCTAGCTAATAATATCCACAAGCTTTTGTTGTCATTAAGCATGAATCTGATAACATGACAAGGGATGTTTGTCCCCTTTGTGTGCAACATGGCATGGAGTCTTGTTGATTTTCCCTGCTCTCATTTTTACCCCTAAATTACAATTAAGTGTTCTCACATTACAGGTAGTGTAATGGCCGTATAGCTCACAATAATGCTATAAAATGGTGCCTTAAACCAAATCAAAAATGAAACCTACAAAATTTGCCTAAACATAAGCAAAAATATGAATATAATCACACGCTGATAATTTGGGATAATCATCCTCCATTTTCAGCAAGGCTATGCTGTGTTGATTATGTAATAATAATAATAATAGTAGTGGTAATAACTTGATTGTTAAGCCTACATATGCAAAGTAGCACCAATGATTTCATTGTGCTTTTATTTGTGTTTCTTTTTTCCTGTTCCATAGTATCGAGGCTGGCTCTACATTCCGCATTTCTCAGACCTTTGTCCCCCTCCATTGTGTAGCTAACTGATCATCTGCTGCTGTCTGCCGTAGCCTCTGCCTGTTCTCTGCATCTAGCTGTATTGTGAACCCCCCTTCTTCCTCATTTCCTCTTTCCATCTGAAGACGACATTGGCATTAAAAAAAAACCTGAGTTCCCACTCATACCTACCGTATCCTTCTGTGTAACAGACTAAAGAATAACACCTTTCTGTAGAAAAAGTCTTTTATTTTTAAAAACTGTCATGTTGCTTCTTCAGTGAATAACCCATTGTAGCATTTAGACCTTACTACAAAACTGTCATTGTGATTCTCCCATTCAGTGTGGATAGACTACATTCTGCTGTAAATTTCTGTAAAGTGGATACATTTTGATCCTCCCCCCCTTTCGATTTCGATTACAGCCCAGGCTTGATCAAACTCAATTTTTGTCTCCATCCCCCTATTTGCGAATGTGCATATAGAGTGCTGCAGGAATGAGTCCGATAACCCGGAAAGGAGTTAGCATTTTAGCACTTCCGGTTCGCTCATCTGGAAGTCAATGTTTTTTTATTTAGACGCCTGAAATAAGGTCTGTGGTTATCGTCGTCGTTTTTTTCTATGACATAAAATATGTTTGCAAAAATATCCCACTTGCTAAAAGGGATGCACCGATCTGACTTTTTTAGTCCCGATACCGAGTACCGATCCGATACCAGTGTTTAATTAATGAGCTGTATGTTGAAGTGACTGGGATCATTCTCACATCAGGCTTGACTTAAACATTACTTTCCTAACTTTGTAAAACGAAATGTGACAAATACATAGATATAAATTAATTTATTACACGGCTGTGTTGAATACTCGATTCTGATTGGTCAATCACGGCGTTCTGCGGTCTTTAATTTCTCTATAGCAGACCGTTGCTATGTATAGCAGACCGTTGCTATGGACGCAGTTCTGATGTCGGACTCTGGCGGACCGTTTTTGTGTCAAAATATTGATTTCTTAAGTAAGTTAGCCGTGTAATAAGCCGGATAATGTACAGCGAGCCGGTCATTGTCGTGAAAGAATCCCCTTCAGGGCGACGAGAGCAGCAACAAATTGCTCAAAACAAATACAGGAATTAAAATTCCAGTATTTAGTATATAAACATAGAACTGAATTGAATAGATCGGCTTCATCGTCTCCGATACCCGATCCAGCTATTTGACTCCAATCCAGTATCGTAATCAGTGCGTCACTACTTGGGAATTTTGAAGCTTTTACATGTTAGCGGTTGCTAACAAGTGGCTAAATTAGACTAGTTCGTCTTTAAAAGTGGTGTTCCATTTGTGGAGATTATTTTACGGAACAAAACGTGTAAGTATCATAAACGTTTGTTTGCCACAGAGCTTATTTTCTACAATAACCCAATGGAAAGATCCCATTGGCTTTTTGTCGAGGGAACCAGGGCGATGCTAACTTCCTGGTTGGGCCTACAAAAATACGTCATCCCTGCAGCACTCACAGCTTTTGTATCATCACCTTTTTCTAAATAATTTGACCCGCTATCCTAACATTCCCCAATTGGCCAATACCTGTAAAATCACAGCAATTTCTGTGATGTTATTTCCACCTTTAATGGTCCACTGCAGCTGTTATAGTGGCATCCAAACGGCATAATCCCATCCATGTGTGAAAGCCTTTTGTTCCTGCTAGCTGAATTGATTTAGTCGGTCACAATAAATTGACGAGACTCTAGTCTAACTCATCTCGCCATTTGAAAATCCCCCCACTATCAATCACAGCCCCCCCCCTCCAGAATGCTATCCATTTTACAGGGATGTGTATATCCTGCACTGCTGTAGATCTCCTTTTAGAATGAAAATGTCTTTTTATTCTTTGGTTGTGGTTTTTTCTACCTTATGTTCTTGTATTAGATCCTAATGCATGGTCATTTTATACTTTTTGTTTTTCCACATTGAACAGCAGATTCCAATGTAAACTTTGTGTAGAGATGTCCCTGCTATACTGAAATGTGCTGTAAGCATACACATCTACTCATTGGATGCTGCTTCTGTTCTGTTAACCCTACAGAGAGCATGGTCGGGCCTTGCCTTTGGTCTTTATTTGCATGGTATTATTATGGTTATGTAGGGTTTATTACTCTTATTATTACTATTATCACACAGTGCCACACATACTAATATTTTCCAATAAAGACTGTAGTTTTCTTTCTAACCTTCAGTGTGCTTTTTGCTGATTTCCATGTGTTCCTCCTCCCCTCCTCCCTCCACACTGTGCTGTCACTGAGACGGTCCCCTCACTCTTCTCTATGTGCTCTCATTTCTCAGCTGTCTTTGACAGAGTTTCTTCTCAAGTCGCTGCTCTGCTTACTTTGGAGTAGGGGCAACCAAATTTCTAAAAAAAAAGCATGTTTTTGCTGAAACACACCGGCATTGATATTTTAATGTTACACGCTGTCATTTCCTCCTAATCCATACACTGTTGTTTCTAAAACAAAAGCACAGCCTCCCTCACATCCACTCATTGGTGCTCATTGGTGATGAGATAACATTGGAACAACTTTGGGTCGATATGGATCAAATCCTCTGTCTAGGTATATATCATTTTGTATTTTGATGTCAATATATGGTGACAGTCTGTCAAAAATCAAAACTACAGTGTATTTCTTTTTGGCTAATCCAGCAAAAATCAAAAAAAAAAATCCAATATTGATTTGCAGCATTGCCTAAAATGGCCTAATACACCCAAAGATATTAAACTGTTGCACACCACGGTATATAAATGACAAATGAATCGTCTCATGGTATATATATCGTGATATCGCCCAACTCTCCTTCGAGGTATTGACTGCTTGGTTTCTTAATACAAAAAGACCTCTCATTACATATACATTAAACTAGGGATGCACCGATACCGGATCGGAAATCGAGCCGGTACTGACTCAAATAGCTGGATCGGGTATCGGTGACAATGGGGCCGATCTATTCAATTCAATTCTATGTTTATATTTCTACATACATTATATACTGGAATTTGAATTTCTGTTTAAGTTTTGACCAATTTGTTGCTCCATTAAAAAGGTTTACACTTGAAATGTAATTCCTGTTCATTTTGAAGATTTTTTTACGTCACGTTTTTAAGTTGCTGGTGTACGATTTATTATTTTAATAATAGCTAAATAACATTTCAGTAGCTTTATGTATTGTATTGTATTTATTTGTTACATTTTGTTTTTACAAAGCCTGTTGTTTTACACACAAATAATGATCCCAGTCACTTCCACACAGTGAGGCATACAGCTTATTAATTAAACACTGGTATCGGATCGGTACTCGGTATCGGCCAATACCCAAAGCCCAGATGTCGCTATTGGTATCAGTGCATCCCTACATTAAACACTGGGTTACATTTTTCTGTAGGTTGCACAGGTCTGTCCTGTGTGTTATTAAAGGAATAGTTCAACATTTTTGGAAATCCTCCCATTCGCTTTCTGGCAGAGATTTAGATGATTTAAACTAAACATGAAGCTCCAGATAAACTTTTTACATTGGTTGCGCTGGTGCGCTTTTTCATTTAGGTGCACCTACACATAATTTAGGTGCACCCAAAAAACTTTACCGCGCAAAATAAAAAAACAAGTGTTTTGTCAGTTCCCATAGGCCTACACGAGGGATATCAAGATACCAGAAATGTTGTAGTTGATACCAATACCAGTGAAATTCCACAATTCTCTACCAGTACGATACCACGGCAAAAACAAAAGTAAACCAATACACACTTGTAAAGCTGTATTTTGCCCTCCCAATGAGAGAAATGAATTCGGCGCCATATTCAGGATTCCCCTTTTACCGGGGAGACAGTCGGTGGAGCGGTTACTTCCACCGAACATGTCGGGCACCACAGCATTTTTCTCGACGAAAAAACAATCAATAGTTCTCTTTTGGTTTTATGGTTGTAATTTCTTTCGAGGAAGAGTACAGCGCGCAGTTTGACACACACCCAAACAGACCTGTTAAATGTCAGGCAGATCGGTGCGCCCAACGAAAATATTTGGTTGCACTCGACAGAATTTTGGGAGCATAAAATGGTCGCACTCTGGAGCCCTGAGCTTGGGCCAGCAGCCAATTAGCTTAGCTTAGCACAGAGACTGAAAACAGGGAGAATAATCTAGACAGGTTCTGTTTAAATGTAACAAAGACCACCTGACCCACCAGCACCTATAAAGCTCACTAATTAACACGTTATATCCTGTTTGTCTCATTTGTGCAAAAGTGTAAAAATGTCAATTTGCAGTTGTACGGGTGGTTATGTGCCAGACTATTTCTTGGCTGTGCAATAGTTGCCAAGAAATAGTCTGGCGCATAACCACCCGTAATCTTTGTATGGATTAACCAAAGGACAGATATGAGAGTGGTATGGATCTATCTTTGAGAATGTCCAACAATCAATTGATTATTTAATGAGAAATCAATTTGGTTCAATCACCAAATGGCAACTATTTATCTGTAAAGCGTTATATCTTTTTCTGTATCCTCGCTCATCCACTCCTTTTATTATTAATAGTAGCACAGACCTTGACACAGTTATACAAATAAAATCACAGACAGAAGCACGTCGCTACTCAGGTTTAAAAATGAATTCCTACAATGATCCAGCCTTTCTAGCTTGTGATAACAGCACAAGTGCAAAAATGGCTTTTGATTATTTATTGCAGGAAGTCAGTAATATCATTAAATCGAAAAAATTTACTTTGTTTTCTACAAAAAGTCTTCAATTACACAAGTTCTGAATGTTTATATTAGACCTACAAAATAATTTGTTTTTAAATTCTCATTTTTCCTTAAATTCTTTTAACGGGGCTCTCTCGGTTTAAGAGTTGCCATTTGCTTCTGTGGAAACTTTATAAGGGCAGCACAGGCTCTGGTGTCATTAACTCAGCAATTTAAAGAGTTTTAAAGCCTGGCACTTCTTACTGTCACGTTCCAGCCACTTGAGCCTTACATCTGTTCACAGTGTCTGAAATAGTCAGAGTTATTTATGTGCTGACACAAGGTGTGTCTTGTCTGAGACACCCACCATGTGTGCTCGGCAACTTTCTCCTCCGACTACAGCAACAGACCTTTAAATAACTCAACAGCTGTAATGCATAAGTTATTTCACAGTAGAGCTGCACATTAATATCAGATGCTTTGTCTTCCACCCCTGCACCTACCTTTGTCCTTATATGACGTATGATGTTTGGTCATCAAGGTCAGTGAGTGGTGTGCAAGCATGTAAGAGCCATTTGTGTGCAGATTTTTACAGTCCAGCTGTGCAACATAAAAGCTGATTTCACTCATTAGTCCTTCACTCTGATTGGGAGTGTGCCAATCAGTGATATCAGCTGGTTGTGGTTTCAATGAAACACTGCATACAGGAGGCTCACAATGAGGCGTCACATGATGGAAGACCACCGCACCAGGCAGAAGACTAAGGATTATGTTAGAGGGGAGGTGCGATTGTAAAGCTGCAGTGATGGGAAGCAGAAGGGGGGGGGGGAGGGAGAGAGAGAGAGACAGGTTTGATGTCAGACTGCTGCAGTCGCGGCTGGGCAGGGCTTACGGGCTGTCACTCAGGCAGGGACACCATGCCGCAGCAGCCACACCGTGGGGGAGGGGCTGCCTGTGCAGCAGCTCAGGGGTGAGGAGAGGTGGATGGGAGTGGACGAGTGTGTGTGTTTGTGTGTGTGTGTTGCATGTGTGTGTGTGTAGATGGGTGGGGGTCTGTTCTGCACCAATCAGGCATTTTTATATCTGCAAGTCAAAGTCGAAAGCACAGATGTAACAATAACAACATCAGGGGCTGTCGGCTGGCAGCGGCACTGCAATATGTCAAATATTAATGTCAGCGGTTTCGTGCTGTTGAAAGAGGCCCAGAAGACAAATAATTTGATATTTACTATGAGTCCAGTTCTTACCGGGTCACAGGCTTCATACAAAAGTGATGATGTTCAGCCCTTTTACCAATCCAAACCAAACCAGCAGTCTGCCATTTCTGCTCTACTTCCTCAGCCAAATGTTGTTTTCAGTTTGCTCATGGCTCCTCTCAGGGTTCACTGGCTGTCTTATGTCCTGAGGCTATATGCAACAGAGCAAAACAACAGCCATGCAAATATGTCATATTAACAATAATTAAAAGGAATTGTTTGACATTTTTGGGGAATATTTGCTTTCTGGTGGAGAGTTAGATGAGAAGATTGATATACCACTGACATTATTGTCTGTTAAATATAAGGCTAAATCTTATATTTTAGCTTAGTTTAGACTAGAAACAGGAGGAAACAGCTAGCCTAGCTCTGTCCAAAAGTAATGAAAGCTCACTAATTAACATGTTACATCTTGGGTTTTTAATATATACAAAAACCGAAGTGATATGTCTTGGCTGGGACCAGTAATAACCACCAATTAAACAAGCAAAATACAACATGTTAATTAATGACAGAGCCATGCTAGCTGTTTCCAGTCTTTATGTTAAACTAAGCCAGGGGTGTCCAAACTTTTTCCCTTCGGAGGACCAAAACTGAAACTTAACGGTGGGTCACAGGCCAAAAGAAAACACTTATTGTATTTTATTGTATCGTTAAGATGCAAAATAGTACTAGGATCCCAAGTTCCCTTAATTGAAATGCCTTTTGTCTCTGCCTCTCCGTTTTTTTCTTACCTCACTCGTGCCAAACTGACTTCTTGCATGTCACTCAGATTATGAAAAATAATAATAATAGAGATGCGACATATTTAAATAGCATTTTTACCTCACAAAAAAATAAAACAGCATAAACAGCGATTCATATTATCATTTTTTTCAGTAGAAACATCTGGCAGCCGAAATTGAACCTTATGGCGGGCTGACAGAACAGAACAGTATTGATCTTCTATTTTAACTCTCAGAGAGAGAAAGGACATAAGCATATTCCCAAATTGTTGTATTATTCCTTTAAACAAATAAAATATATGTATTTAAGGGATATTGTGTTTACATAAAAAAAAAATGTTAGTCTTGAAAATGTGTAAATTAGATCTCAGCTCAGTGAACCATCTGCTGTTAATTAGATTTGTCAGCCATCGCCAAATATATCCCAAACCATTTACTAATAGCCAAATCATCTCCCCTCTTCATATTAGACATACATTGTCCCTCCATATTACTGTTTAACAAGTCCAGCTTTAATCTGCCCCACTCAGCTAGATGACACAACAGATGACACAATTATTTCTTCCAATCATGCAAACGCACGATACTCCGCTACTTCATTATACACAGTGCACAGACCGTCCTCCAGACCAGACCTTTCTGTCTGCTTCCTGTTCCAGAGAGCTAGAAAGCTGTAATGGGTAACTGTTTGTCCCCCACCTCGCCCTCTTTCCAGCCCTCCTCTCTCTGAGCTCGGGAGTAATTTGTATTGATTGTTTTGTGCAACTTGATAGCGAGGGTGATTCAGTGGGACTACCACACAATCTCATCTCGTCTCCTCCGCCTCTGATAGGATGGGTGGGGGGAGGGTAGAAATGGAGGCGGATAATCTTTTCAGTTGCTGTTGAGGGGTTTAATAAATGAGAAATCTACAGTTGAATATATGTTCCTTCAAACGGCAGACATAAAACAGAGGCCGAATCTGTTAAATTGACTAGCAGTGGACCACAGACAACCCTCGGTGCTGTAGATCTTCTTGGAATCACACCAGGCTGTTAGTGAAGATCCATCCTTCCTGCTGGCTGCACTATGGCAAGTGGAGAGGCAGGCCACTAGGTGCAATCTGTGTGGGTTTAGATGACGCTCCACAGGGGTCTCAATGTCTGCGTCCTCCATCTGCTGTTTTGTCTGTCTTGTCTTGTCTCTTCCTGTGTCACATCCCTCCTATTTTTATGTTATCTCCGTGTGATTGGTTGTTAAATGTTTTTTGTGTGCGTGTGAGAAAGCCAGAATGTGCTTATTTTTGTGTGTCAATATGTACTCTTCACTGTCTGGGTCTCTCTGTGGTGTCTCGTCTAAAGTGATCCCAGACTTATCCGGCTCAAATCTGATCACTTGCATTTATTTCCCGTAGGAGCACACTTCACCAGGCATCAACACAGCCATGCTACCTCCTGCCGACACTTTCACCTGGGTGCTCCCCAGGCGCCCATCTCAGCAGAGTTCCCTCTAGGACACGCCAGCCAGCCGCCTCAGACCGGCCTGGCCACCCACCTGACCCCGGCACACCACCCGCCCCTCACTGCCCTGCCTGCACCCCCTCAGTTCCAGGATGTGCCGGGGCCTCCATTCCTACCTCAAGCCTTACACCAGCAATACCTCATCCAGCAGCAGCTTCTTGAAGCGCAGCACCGCAGGATTCTCCCGCACTCCAGGTAGAATCACATGCTAATACAGATACACATGAACAGAAGTCAGACATTTTTATCAGCCTTTTATCTTTCAGCCAATTAGACTATTGTTAGGCTATTAAATAGACGTTATCAGTCGCTATAAGCCCCATAGATGTGGGTCAATAGGGGCCTACTACACCCACTAATAGGTTTTATCATCTATCACCAAAAGAAGGTATAAAAGAACACAACAGCGACCTCTAGCGACTGTAGTAATTATGACAGGAGCAGAAGCAGAAGCCACAAACCACAAACCACAGAGTTTCCACCCACAAGACCGAAGTTCACACCCCATGTGAAACCAACAATGTGTAGTTTTTTTTGCGTTTGAAAGTTATTTAAACACAATGTTTTTCTCTAAACTCAACTAAGTGTTTTTTTTTTGCCTAAACCTAAATAAGTTGTAGTTTTGTTACCTAAACCTAAATAAGTTGTAGTTTTTTTTGCCTAAATCTTTTTGTTTTTTTGCCTAAACCTAAAGAAGATGTAGTTTGGTTGCCTAAACCTAAAGAAGTTGTAGTTTTATGCCTAAACCTAAAGAAGTTGTAGTTTTGTTACCTAAACCCAAAGAAGTTGTAGTTTTATTGCCTAAACCTAAAGAAGTTGTAGTTTTGTTGCCTAAATCTTTTTGGTTTTTTTGCCTAAACCTAAAGAAGTTGTAGTTTTGTTACCTAAACCTAAAGAAGTTGTAGTTTTGTTGCCTAAATCTTTTTGTTTTTTTTGCCTAAACCTAAAGAAGTTGTAGTTTTGTTGCCTAAACCTAAAAAAGTTGTAGTTTTGTTGCCTAAATCTAAAGAAGCCTTTTTGTAGTATGGGTAGTAGGCCCCTAATAACCCATAGCTATGGTGCTTATAGTGACCGATAACACCAATTTAATGGCCTGATAACAGTCGAATGGGGTGTATCTTTATATATCTTTATATCTCATTGCAGAAGAACCCAGGAGCGTATTCCCCTGAACCCTCACCGACTGCGCTCAGGCTACGAGTTCTCCCCTCCCCTCCACGTTCCCCAGCCAATGACACAGCAACAGCGGTACCTGGCCGAAGGCACCGACTGGTGAGTCACCGTGGGAGATTAACGAGGGTCCTGTAGAGTCGAGAAACGATCCCGCCCTTTCATCTCTGCGCCCATCTGTCCGTCTGTCATATTGCCTGGCATGGGTGATGATGTTGATTTAGTCGCCTGTCTGTGTGCCTGCAGGGATCTCAGTGTTGATGCGGGCCTCCCCCACCACCAGTACCAGCTCCAGCAGCTTCCCCAGCACTATCAGCATTACCTGGCCTCGCCTCGAATGCACCACTTCCCCAGGAACACATCCTCCGCACAAGTGGTATGCTGGTCGCCCTGCTGTTTTTTATCTGAATTTTATTAACATAATTATTTGTGTTCCAAAGATATCTTGCCCTATATGTGAAGGTTTTTCTCTATTGATTTGATGCACTTCAACCAACTTGAAATAGAAACAGTTTTGTTGTTTGTGTCACCTTCAGTATTCTCCAAAAACCTTTTTCTTTTATTTCCAACAATACATCAAAACAATGGAGAAAAAACAGTTTGAATACTATTATATTGCTGCAATATGATGAAGAGTTCTCTTCTGTTAGGTTGTGCATGAAATCAGAAACTACCCGTACCCCCAGCTGCACCTGTTGGCGCTGCAAAGTCTGAATCCTTCGAGGCACGCCACCGCCGTGCGAGAAAGCTACGAGGTAAACCTCTCTCTATAAATATATTTCATACACTTCCACCCATCCGTCTATCAAAGCCAGGACTCTCTTGTCTACTACTCTATTCTAGTTGCAAAAACAATCTCACCTCAAGCTACATTTAGTAGCTGTTCTGGTGCTTTTGATCATATCACACGATCTTCTTCAGCAGATGGAGTTTGCTCAGTTGTCATGGAATTGTAGATGTTGCAAAAACGAGCACTTTAAAGCAGCAGTAGGCAGAACGGTTTTGGTATCATTGGGCAAAAATTCCATAACAACCTTTCAGCATATTGTAATTCAAGTGCTCTAATTCTACCTACTGCTGCTTTAAGGACTTCTTGTCCATGTTGGCTTACAATTTGAGTTCATTCTTGACCTTGAAATCATCAGTTTTCCAAAACAATCTCATCTTGAGTTTCATGATGTAGCTGTTCTCTTATTATATTTGTATTACTATTATATATTATTCTACTTTATACTCAACTGTATACGCACTTTCCCTCAGGAGCTGTTGCAGCTGGAGGACCGGCTGGGGAGTGTCAATAGAGGAGCTATCCAGACAACCATAGAGAGATTCACCTTTCCACACAAATACAAGAAGGTGAGGCAGATAACTGGATGTTAATAACACACTATTGACACTATTGACCCTTTCTGACCCCTACCATTTGTCTGTCTGTAATCTGACCTGCTAACAGAGGAAGCCCCTGCATCTGAAGATTGGGGAGGAGGAGGAAACGGATGTGGATGAGAAATGTACCATCTGCTTGTCCATGCTGGAGGACGGAGAGGACGTCAGGTCAGGAATGATTCAAATCTACTTTTTCCACAAAAACATCACTTTTGTTCAGAGGACATTTTAAAAGCTTAAAAATAAAAGTTTGGCGTTTTGGAAAATATGCTTGATGGTGGAGAGTTGGATGAGAAGATTGATACCACTCTACATTCTAGGAGTGGTATTGATCTTCTCATCTATGCTCCGTTAGAAAGCAAGTGGACATTTCTATTCCTTTAAATATATAGATGTATTTTATATAGGGCTGACCGGAATGCTTTGAAGCTTTGACCGTTGCCATGGTAATCGAAAAAATCCCAAAATAACCCATGTTCAACACTAATTATTTATTAGTTATTCTCAGACGGATGTCGCTGTTTGTTGTGTGTAAAGGTGTGTGTACAGTAGTAGATGGAGACAGAACAACAGGTCATCCTGCTGCGCTGCATCATGCCTCGAAGCCCAAAAAATGGTATTCCTAATATTTACGTAAGAAGTTACAGACTTCTCAACTCAGCGAACCCTCTGCTGTTAAATAAATTTGTCCGCAAATGCTAAATATATTATCACAAACCATTAACTAATATCCAAATCCTCCCTCTGGCTCACAGTAGACATAAAGGGTCACTCCATATTACACCACGTCCAGCTTTAATCTGCCTGACTCAGCTTGAAGCAGTTGTCACAACAATAGATAAGATAATCAGTAGGCGGATTTTGTTACTGTTACTGACAGGACCCGGCTAACTGTTTCCACCTTTTTGCTAAGCTAAGCAAACCCGGTGCAGACTCTATAGCTTCGTATTTAAGGAGTGCTATCGTTTTTCTCATTTAAGCAAATATTTTCCAAAAATGTTGAACTATTCCTTTAAGCAATGACATGAGCACGTGCACCTACACATGCATTTCAAACTAAGTTGGGGTGTGAAATCCAGGGGATAACAAAATGAGTAAAGAGGGTCAGTTTACAGCAGCTGTCTGAGAGGCATACAGGATTGATGACTCGACAGAAGTCGTCTCTGAATGCCTGAATGAACTAAATTAACTCCCTGCTTCTTCCAGACGTACTTTGCAAGCACATAACCGTATTGCTTTGTGAATCAAAACTGACCCCGTGTCTCTCTCTGTCCTCCAGGAGATTGCCCTGCATGCACCTCTTCCACCAGGGCTGCGTGGACCAATGGCTGGCCACCAGCAGGAAGTGTCCGATCTGTCGAGTTGACATCGAAACACAGCTGAACCCTGACAGCTGATGAGATTTCAACCCCCCACTCCTTGTCAATCACCCTTGTGTGGTTCCTGCTTTCTTCCACCCCCACCACCCACCCCTCCCCCTTTCCCTCCTGTTGGGTGCTTTGCCAAATGTCTCCAGACTTCATGTGACATCACCACCCTTCTGACTCCCGCTTTACTGAGCCAAGCCAGGAAAACTAACTGCACGAGAGGCCGCAAAGGACTCTCTTTATATAGAAGCACATCCCTTCTGGAGGCAAACAGACACACACACACACACACACACACACATACTCATGTACACAGGGTTTACTTGTAGCTTGCTGGTCGTAAGTGGGGTGTTGTTGCTGTTGTGGTGTTGTGCTGTAGGTAGCCCCGGGCTGTGTAGCATGTCCTCAAAGCCATGACTTAATGTCCTGAAGAGTGGAGAACACATAACCCCACACTGAGCTGGCTACTTTCTCTCTTTTTCTCTCTCTCTATCTTTCTATATATAAAAAATATATATATTTCTCTCTTTTCAAACACACTTCAATCAAAAATGAATATTCTGCCACTTCGAGAAAGCTTAACAAATGCTCTGATGCCATGTTTACCTAAAGATCATTTGTGGTCGTAGTAGAGTAGCAGTAACCAACAAGTGATATCTGGTGTCGCCTTCTTAGGCGGGGACAAGCACCAGGAGTGTTTTAATTCTATCATGCAGCTTTGACATTTTGCAATACAGTTGTACATTTACCTTGGGTTGGTGTCATGTGAGATGGTGTCGTGTGAGTAGGTCTCTTTCACCGCCCGTGGGAGCCCAGTGATCGAGTCGTTGTGTATTTTAAAAATAGGTAGAAAGTGTTTTTTTTTTAACCAAAATGCATTTTTGTCACAGTGTAGCTTGAACCTGACGCGCAGGTTCATGTGTGTGTGTGTGTGTGTGTGTGTGTGTGTGTGCTCTGCCCTGCTGTGTGTCTGACTTAAAGAATGTGTCTAACAAATGTGTGGATGTTAAGAAGAGTGCGTGTGTGTTTCAAGGGGTTTGAGGCATCACCTAGATGTTAACTCACTGTAGGTTAACAGCATGGCCACTGGAGTGCTTATACAACACAAAGCCAAAAAAAAAAAAAACAGGGATGAAAAAAGGAAACTGCAGAACGAGTGAGGTGGGAGGAAGACTTCTAGCTGCCCTTGTACCTGTATCTTCATCTGGCGCAGGGCCAGTGGCAGAACAGTGTGTACTAAAAATGCATGTTTCATTGTTGACTTGGGCTGTTAGCTTTGGTAGCGTTTCTTCAATTTAAAAAGGTACAGAGATGGCTTTGCATGACTTAGTTGATCTGAGCTGTGACTATCTTCTCAACACTAACAAACAAACAAAAAAAAAGCGGTGTCAGTGGCTGCTCCCCTGACTTGTAGCGCGTGTTCATCCTGTCCCCTTTGGTGGCAACGATGGGATCCTCTGTTTGATGTTTACCTTATTGCCTAAAGAACAAGCACATGTGACAATAGTTATAGCAACAAAAAGGTTTTATCCTTGGTATTGCATTTGCGTTGGTTTATATTTAGGTATAGATTCATGCAGTGTTTCAGCAGAGAGAGGAGCTTGCGTATTGATCTTGTGTATTTGTGTGACAGACCTCCCCTCGTGGTTGCTATGCTGGTTGCTATGCTGTATTGCTAGAACATGTAGAACGTGGTGAGACGGAGGCAGCCTCCCTCTCGCAGTGCACACAGACACAACAGCAGGAAAATAATCAGGCTGTTAAGACTCGGCCTGACCAGTTTTCACTTTTTTTTTACCCTTTGTGTCGGCTTCAGTTCTACAGGATGCCTTTAGGACCCTCACTGTCCTATGCACTGTGATAGTAAAGGATAAGCCCAGAGACTCTTT
>CAKALU010064963.1:29571-34571 GCA_916700995.1 Hozukius guyotensis | reverse complement strand
TTATTACTACTAATAATAATGATAATGATTTCAAAAGTTGCATTGCTAAACCCAAACTGTTCTGTTTTTTAATTTTAATTTTATTTCATGGCTTGTATATTATCCTTTTGTATGTGCTCTTTTTGTAATAAATTGGATAAAATGGACAAGTGGTTGTTTTATGTCTTATATTCTGGTATAACATGGTCTCAGTGACTTTCCCCCAGATGATAAAATGACCTTAATTTGACCTTTGGACACTTTAGAAGCTGTTATTTGGTAAAATAAGAAAAAAGTAAAATTTTTGTAAAATTTTGCTTGATATATTTGGTAACTTAAGTATTGCCACTAGACTTTAAACCAGCAATTATTGATTTTTTTTCCCACATTGACATATTATCTCCATAGAAATTTGTTAAGGCTAATGTGTTAGCTAACAGTACCCCTTTTTACACACCCAACAGACACAGAGCACCATTAGCATTCATTTGGAGTTGAATGCTCATTTCATTTAGCTCAGTTTTGGTCTGTTTTTAGGGGGAATATCTCTGTAGCTGCTAAAAACTCTACTTTTTTTTTCACCAGCTAGTCACTAACGGTGTCTGTCAGCCATTTGGTGCAGTGCAGGTAGTGTAAAGGGGGTTTATCGGAGCTGAAAACAGCTGTCTGCTGCTGGAAACAGACTGATGAGAGTGGTGGAAGTAAACCGAAACATTAAAAGCTGCAGGCTGTGAACCAAAACATTGAGTTTAAAAATGCTAAAACGCTCCATTGAGCTGCAATGAACTGCAGAGCCAGTTGAAAACTCTCTGTGGGTTCGTCACGATGAGTGACCCATTCCACATAACACATATTCTTTATACAATAGTTAATACAAAAGTATTGATCAGTGCACCTTTAAAGGTGATAAATGCGAGATTGGGAGCATTTCTATTGCTTCCACACGGCTCTCAATATGGCGATGGCTGAGTCGGAGCTAACGGCGCTAACAGTGAAAACTACGGCAACACTGAAAACTACGGCACAGAGCTAACAGTGTTAAGTTTGGGGGGAATCGGAGGGTGGGTGCTACCCTTCCGCAATAGCACCGTCGGTCGGGACGGCTGTAACCGTCGTATGAGAGCAGTACAGAGCTGTGGCCGTGAGCGGAGAGACTTCATTCTCTGCTCAGGTAGACATTACTCCACTATATCTTCACATAAACAATAGTTGTTTGCGGCTATATTAATGCTCCGGATATCGTATAGAGCACCTTTAAAATATAGCTCTGTAGGTTTGGATGTTGTTTACATGAACCCACCAGTGAGTCAAACGGGTTGAACGCTGTTTTGATCATTGCAAAATAGTTTAATGTTTTATAAAACCTAAATTGTAACAAAGCAACTGAACAAACCATCCCTGACATATGAAACTTAAAAAGAATGGCACATTCAGTTTCCTGATCTAAGAAGATGTTGTCACAGTATTTCATTGCAGGCTTTATCCCCAGGTAGTATTAAATATCTAACTATAATATAATAATAATAATAAAAAAACTACAGTATGAATGTAAAAATCTGTCTCAGTTCCTGAGATATAAAACTTGCCAGAGCAGAATCTCTTTGGTCATTACTTTTAAACATGAGGGGAGATCTCTCTGCAATGGAAGTTTGTATAAATAAATAGTTCATCTAGTATTTCGGGTAGAAGACCCTGGCGATCTGCCCGTCAGCCCTCTTGGTGTCCAGCCACTTCCCACACAGGAAGATGGTGGTGACGCCATTGGCTGTGTTAGTGACTTCCACGCGGTCCAGCAGCCAGCCCGGGCTCAGACCAGAGTTGTCGTGCTCCACCCGAACTTTCTGCAGCTCGCCCATGTCCAGCATTTCCAGCAGGAAACGGTCCGTCTGCTCGCGTTCGAAAAGGTTACGAAACTTCTGCCGCAGTTGCCGACGACCTGAATCTCCATTGGAGCCGTAGATAGCAATAAAAACATTGGCGTCTGTACCTGCTCCCTTCTCATCGCCCGTGATGACGATGATCTCATACTTGACAGGCACCAGGCTTCGGGCTTTACTGGCGAAGCTCTCGATGGCCTTTGTGCACTCGAAGGTCAAGAAATCATCCCTCTTTGGAGAGAGAGGGATGAGGGCATTGCAACTAAAGATGTACCTGAGGTGATGATACAGAGAAGAAAGAATACGATTTATTAACAACAAATGGTATGAGCAAAATTAATGACTTCCACATGGATGTAGACGTGGGTCACTGAGCAGTAACTGATGTCTTACTTGTTTCCCAGTTCCCTTTCAGTGACAACGACCTCCGCCACGTGCCAGTTAACCTCCCCCTTTACTTTCTTTCCATCCTTTGGTGTGTGGCCGAGGCAGATACCAGCAATGTCCCCCAGATTCTTGGACGAAAACTCAAACCTGTCAACATTTCCTCTAAGAAGAGAGGAAAATAAGCACGCCAGAGTGAGTAGCTTTTTCGCTTAAATTGGCCCACATACTTTAAATTCATGTCACTGCCACTTTGTTCTGGATGGTGTAATGTCATTCATAGTGGATTGCAGCATTGGTCTGAGCTCAAGTGCTTGGTGCTGCTGGGATTATCATAATAAGTGTAAAGGCATGGAGAAAGCACATTCTTCATGTAAACAAGTTGCAGCCCATTAAGTTAATCTTGCACCAAGTACCTACCGCAAGAACCTCTTCTTCTTTGAGGAGTTCTCCATTACAAATTCTTTTGATCGGCCCTTCCTCCCCTCGAGCACAATCCAGGCATTTTCTTTGGTTTCAGTGTCTCCAGTTGTGATACAAATTTCGTACTCTAGAGAAAACATGGACAGTAAAAGCAAATGGTCTCAGTTGTCCACAAACATACATCAATTCCACACAGAATATACAGCATACATAACGATGCCTTAGCACTGAAATATAAGTTATTATTTAAAATTACTACACGGCTGTGTCGATTCTAATTGGTCAATCGCGGCGTTCTGCGGTCTGTAATTACTGTATAACAGACCGTTGCTATGTATAGCAGACCGTTGCTATGGGCGCAGCTCTGATGTCGGACTCTGGCAGACCGTTTTTGTGTCAAAATATTGATTTCTTCAGTAAGTAGCCGTGTAATAAGCGGGATAATGTACAGCTAGTGGGTCATTGTTGTGAAAGAATCCCCTTCAGGGCGATGAGAGACCCCTACGCGTGCAGCATCACCCTGTTGGGGATTCTAGGCCGGTATTATGCAAATGTGTTACTTGGTGACATCACCACATTACGGAAGAAAAGGCAGGACTTCAAGCAAGGCGTTTCAGGCAGTTCAGGAGCAGTGTTTCTGTGGAGAGTAACTCTCTTTGGTGTGGACCTTGGGCTTTGTAACTTAGCAGATCTTTTTTAGGTCCTCTTTAAAACAATGTTTGTTTGTTTGGCTGCACTATAAACAGATACATTCATTGTATTTCTGACATAGTCGCTACTCAAGGAGTGTTTGCTGCCTCTAGAATTCTGGGACCTGTAGTATTAATCCACACTTGTAACCGCAGGTGTCGCCACATCAACCAGGACTGAAATTTAACAATTACAACATTAAAATCTGTTGTATGTGCTGGACTTACTCGTCTTCTCGTTGAGGTCCAAGTAGTCATTGTTAGCGCACGCTAGTTCTCTCATTATCTGTCCATCATCGTCGTTCTTGGCAAGCCAGCGGTCACAGGGGAAACGAAAGGTTTTGTCCATGGTCTCATCCTTCACATCAATATAGTCCAAGTGCCATCCTGCAGCGGGACCTGTGAGTAATGGGATCAGGAAACAAAAAAAGACAGTGAGTAAAAACGCTGTCAAGAATGATGAAACAAAATGGATGCAGGAATCTTTCAGGCCAACGAGTAAAAAGCTGCGTCACTGCTTCAGGTTCCCTAAAAGCCAGACAGTGATGTAACAGTTCGTTGGTGTTGGACTGCAGCTCCATTAAGCCATCAACTGTTCAGGTTTCATTAAAATCAGAGTGGTGACTCAGACATCTTCTGTGATGTCAGACTACAAATCTGTGGCCAGATTCATCTTCGGTTCAGTGAACTCAAGTAAACTTCATTTATAGCATTTTTCACAAAGCCAGTGACAAAAGAGCAGATTTAATCAGCCCACCACGCAGACAGAGTCTATCTGTTTATCTGAGGGCTAACCTGAGTTGTCGTGCCAGACTCGCACTTTGGAGAGCTCTCCCATGCTGAGGATATCCGAGAAGCGAAAGGTGTCCACCTGCTTGCGCTCAAACTTGTTGGACTTGTTGCACTCTTTCAGTGCCAGCGTCCCTGTGTCTCCGTTCTCTCCGAAGATGATGATCCACACGTTGGCATCGGTGCCTGCCCCTGAGGAGACAGGAGAGAGTCAACCATTTAGAAACATTTATCTGAATTTCTGCTTCCCCTCGAACAAAAATATGTTGGATCAAACAAAGAAAAATGTGATGAACTGTGAGCTTGGCAATATACTGACAAATTAAAGGTGTCGTGTGTAGGATCTGGCGGTATCTAGCGGTGAGGTTGCAGATCGTAACTAACTGAAACTTCTCCTGTGTGCCAAATGTGTAAAGAACTACGGCGACCGATGCGAAAATGTCAAAAGGTGAATGTCCCTATCTAGAGCCACTGTTTGGTTTGTCCATTCTGGGCTACTGTAGAAACATGGCGGCCGGCTCCGTGAAGAAGACCCTCTCTATAAGTAGATATAAACGGCTCATTCCAAGGTAAAGAAAACACAACGACTCTTATTATTATTATCAATTGATCCCCCTAAATGTTACACATTGTTCCTGTAAAGGTGAATACGGAATTGGGAGCATTTCTATTGCCTCGCAACGGCTCTAAACATGGCGATGGTGAGCCGGTGACTCGCAGCTATTGGTGCTAACAGCACTAACATTGCAAACAATGGTAAAAGTTCTGACAGAGCTAACAGTGTTTACCTGGGGGGGAACCGGAGGGTGGGTGCTACGTAGCCGTGAAAACGCCGTCGGTTGGGATGGCGTTCTCAGCT
>CAKALU010064963.1:0-28544 GCA_916700995.1 Hozukius guyotensis | reverse complement strand
CGCTCACATGCACAAACATGCACTAAAAGCACAGGCAGCTAGCCTGGTGATGTAAACAAAGTACGGAGAAACTCAGAAACACACAGAGGGAGAGTGACTTCATTCTCTGCTCAGTTAGACATTATTCCTCTATATCTTTACATAGCAAATAGTTGTTTGATGCTATATTAATGCTCTCAATATCGAATTTAGCATCTTTAACTGTGCTTAGATTTTTCTAAATCGGAATTAGCACAGTATGATTTAATTTAAACTATATCATTGCAATGACATTTCTAATTGTGTCTTTTATGTCATTATAGTTGTTAACTCATAAAAATATTAACCACAAAAAAAAGAAAAGATTTCTTGAATTGCCAATAGATCCTGAGATTGCAAAGCCCTGAGGAAACTGATCAGCTAACAACCAGCCACGCTATGCAAAGAGTAAAATGAGCAGCAGAGAAAGCTGCGTTCTCTGACTCAGACATCTATAATCCCTCTGTGCTTTATTATTTTATTTCAGAGCGTTAGACACTGAGTGAATGGGTATTAGGCGTTGGTGAGCCCAAAACTCACTCAGTCTGCAGCATTTTTTTTCAGCGTCCTAGTTCTACACACGTGTCTGTACACTGAACTAGAAATCTGATATTGTAATTAACAGCCCTGTAGTTTTAATGAGCAATACGCGTGTTCGCAAAATTTAGATATAAAGAAATGCATTTTACGTTGCTGTTACCTTTTCTTTTCATACACCCCCCTACATAATTGTCATTCAGTGTCTCTTAACACTATACATGCAGATCATCCCATAATGATCCCAAAGGAGACTATTACCTTATGGACAGCATCGCCTATGTAATATTGTCTGTCTGTGTGTGTGTGTGTGTGTGTGTGTGTGTGTGTGTGTGTGTATGTGTCTATCAGTCTGGCTCATTATTCCTCCCAGAGCCTCAGTGGTGGTGCAGCAGAGCTACATGTTAGCTTCCAGTAACAGCCAAGGGCAGAGAGCAGCCCTTTGAAGTCGGCTCAGACTTCTCGCCACGCTATCGTATTGATCAGCAGCACTACTGAGCTATAGAAAATGCCGCATGAAGAAAAGAGGGAGCAAAGCCGCGTGGACGGCTTCTGAAGAGGATTTCTTTCATTACCACGTTGGAGTCAAACATGAATTATTCCAGCTCCGCTCCTCCTGGAAAACACAAACCTCTGCACAAGGATGGGTCAAATGAGGATGAGGAGCTACGCACATATCCATGAACTCAGCCTTGAGCTTTGGATAGTGGTTCAAAGAATGAGATTCCAAACATAAGCAGCCTCTACAAGGTTGTAGCGCTAATTTGGCATTACAGGGTGAGGAGTTCACTCATCTGAGAAATACAAAGCCACCATCCACTTTGAACACCATTTAAGCACCTGCAGGTTACCCTCGAGTGTCTTATTTTGAAAGAGTTCAGAAAACAATCAAGAGAGGAGACGGCGAGGTGGACCCAGGACACGACTTGACAGATGAAAATCCTCATCTGACATTTGAGTCCTTCAGGATTCCCTAGGAAGAGCTGGAAGCTGTTACTGATGAAAGAGGATGTCTGAGCTGCTCTGCTCAGTCTGGATGTGACCTGACGCTGACCCACAGATGAAAGGATGGATAGATGATGTTGGTACGTCTAATAAGTGGACTTGTTGTGGACGCCCTCATCTGTTGAATATATTCAAACTCTTCAGTTCCTCTTCCTCACAGACCCTTTAGATCAGTGGTTTCCAACCACAGACTGTATATAAGAAGTGGACGTAGTCACCGTGACGTCACTCATTAGTTTGTGGATTGCCGTTTTGAAGCCTTGAGTTCGTCATTTTGGCCGTCGCCATCTTGGTTTTTTGCAACCAGAAGTGACACGAGAGGGTGGAGCTAAGTACAACCGAATGCTGAATAAGACATTTTTAGGTGACCAAAATGTTATAATTAACTTTCACGAACTGAAAACACACTGTGAAAGGGTTAAAGTCCTAAGACAAAAACACGGACAACTCCAAGACCGGACAACGCCGTGGTAGCAACCTGTCAATCAAAAGGTAGCCACGCCCTAAAGCACACCCTGCTTTATGGTCTATTTGACTCTAAATGGGACCATCATTTACTAAATGAACATCATGCTGTATTGAAGAAGACTTGAAACTATCGATTGAGACCATAAACTCATGTTTACAATGTTTACTGAGGTAATAAATCAAATGAGAAGTAGGCTCATTCCCTCATTCCCCCTGCTGGCTATTAGAAAGAATGCAGGTTACGCCTTCACTTCCGCATTGGCTTCAATTCTCAGACCCCGTGGTAGCCCACTGTTTCTAACCTGGGGGTCGGGACCCTTCAAGGGGTCATTACATAATTAACAGTAAAGGAAAGTGAGAACTTTCGCTGCACAAAAATATTTTATATTTAGACTTTTTTCCCCCCCTAATCTTTGATTTTTGCTTGTGAATTACTCAATTTTTTCCCCCCTAAAACTAAACAACAAACACTGACATATGCAACCTGTGATGAGTCTTTGTTTTAAATAGATTGAAAATCCTGCTTTGCAGTATGTCTGTTTGATAATGTAAGCATAGAAATAAATACGCCCAAGTTTCACATGAAGGTTTGCAATAACTGCCATGTACTCATTTTCATAGGGAAAGTAAAAGAAAAAGAAAAAGCTCCTTCTCTGACTGCAGCAGGACAGGTCGCTGCACATTCACGGCTTTCAGTGGGTAATAAACTTAACAAAACATTTTTTATGAGTATGAAGGACTTACCTGCACTGTCACTGGTCTTGACCTGGACTATATAGGTGGTGATCTCCACCATCACCTCCTCATCTACCACAGCAGCCATCTCGCAGATCATGGTTCTCTTGGGTCCATGTGTCCTGGAGAGCCACTCCTCATAGGTGAACACAGACACCTCCTCTGTGGTCAGGTTACGCATGATCACCTGGATGCACAGAGTTCAAAACCTAATAATCATCATTCAGAATCCTGACATTAGTGAAATAAAAAGTATGACACCAAAAGTGTATGAATGCACATGTTTTCTATGATTAAGTCACGTCAGCTTTTATGCAATAAATATGGATCCATTCCTAACAAGAATACCTTATCAATAGAAGAAAGACACCTTTAAAAGGGCAGATTTAACCAATGACTCTGGTCATATTATGGACACTAATGTGTTATGAACTCAAACACGGCCTCTCCCAGGATGTCTGATCGCTAGTCCTGGGAAACTTATTATGAGACAAAGACTCAGCTCAGGCAGCCACACTCCTATTACCTCTCCACTCTGCATATTTATTTGGGCAGATTACTATGCTGGCAGTCCGCCCGGTGCACTGTTGTGTCCATTTCAATACATGGACCCGGCGATCCATAAAGGCAGCACATCTGCTTGTGATGCTGAACACACAGGGCTCTGTGCAGGGTCAAGTCAAGGAGATGTTCGTAGTCGCTGAGTCCCAGGCACGGACGGACAGGGCTTGGTATTGTTCCTGACTGCTCTGCTGCTCCGCAGGCATGGTGACTTTACCAGAGGAGACATTTGCATAGGAAATGTGTTCGGTTTCATCAAAGCATTTGCCTGAGACATCAGACTGGATTTGGAGGTGAGCAGTGATGTTGTCCTCACAGGGTCACCCAAAGACAAAAAAGTACTGAACCATTTTTGTTGATTAGATTGCTGGAGTACGCATTAAAATATGGTGATATGTGCACTTACAAAACAATTCACACTTAAAGGAATTAAATGTTTTCTCTCTACTGAAAACACACACAGCGCTCATTACTGCATGTGTGTGTGTGTGTGTGTGTGTGTGACGCCAGAAACAACAGCATGGTGAATAAAATGGGTCAATATGCTCACTCTAGGAACCTGGAGCCCTGCTGTGTGTGTGTCTGTGTCTTTGTGGGTGGGTGAATCATTGACCATTCTCCTGCAGGCAGGGATAGATGTGTGTGAGTGTGTGTGTGAACTGTGTGATATAATAGATTGAATGATCCTGTGACCTACAGCATACACTGCCAGCGTAAAAAAACACAAACCTGTGAGTGCTTTGTACTATTGATTTTGGAAGAACTGTTCTGCTTTTTATGCCCCTGGTTTTATGTTTTATGGATGAGATCTGCAGTGTCCTCTTCATATTCAATCAGCCCTTAACAAGAATAGAGGAAACCTGTGCATGATCAGTTTATTCTGGAGACTCAAACCTGCTTAGAGCTTTCCTTTTGCTGTAATCTTTGACAATTTTCTTTGCATGCAAACGTCTCCTGAACACACACGTCTATCTTTCCTGGTTAGTTGAAAGAGAACTCCACTGATTTAGAATTGCACTACTATAAAATTGTCAAAATTAACTGTCCAGAGATATTGTCTTTCTTATTTCACGCATTGTTCTTCTTTGTCAATACCTGGTGCCTGCCTTAGCCACAATGCAGCTTGTCCGCTGACAGTTTGGTCGGAGATTTGGGTGTATTATGCTAGTAGCGGCTGATATATAACCTTTGTTACACTGAAACATCTGAGAAGACATCATTTGAAACTGTTTGGAAAAGCACAGGCACTTTAAAAAAAATACTTGGCAGGTGATTGGATGACCCATCTGTCAATCAAACTCTTGCCAAAGCCAGTTGTGAGAAGAGCGAAAACATCTTTTCTATCTAGAAAAGCCTTCAGTGTCGTTCTTTGCTCTTCTTTCAATGAAGACATACTCTCTCGGCATGCTGTCGTCATGGCCTGCTAACTCCGCCTCCAATCCCTCGCTCCAGCCTCGGTCTGGGTCTCATTCACATGAACGGAGGAAGGGAAATAACTCTGGATTCAGCTATTAGTGCATTTTACAACTTTTAGGACCTAATGATTTAAATAAGGGCTATTAGAGTGTTCGTACTGGGAAGTTGATTCACCTCAAAAAAAATTATCCGCTGAGCTACAGACGTCTCTTTCCCAATGTAAGTCTATGGGAAAAAGTATTTTTGGACCCAATGGCATCAAGTGACGGACACGGAAGTTGTAGTACCACCGTTTGGCCACTACGAAAATTGTCATCAATTTTTGGCTCGTCCGTAGCTCCTCACAGGACGCTGATTGGTCCGTGCTCTGGCTTGCCAGAAACAAACACATTACTTGAAGCATGACAAGATGGATTTTCATGTGATCCTGCAATTCTCGCGTGATCTCGTGACATTATGCTGCTATGCAAGGTCAACTAATATAGCCTCTAGCCTCAAGCAGAGCTGAGCAGAGGGCCACAGAGGTCCAGTTGGTAAGCTTGTTACTTTCTAACTCCACACCCCCAGATTTGTTGTTATTTGGAGCCACAAACATTTTTCACATATTCAGTACTACTCCTAAAGACCTGTAAACAGCCTTTGATGTGTAAAATTGGTGGAGTTCTCCTTTAAGATGAGCCCACCTGATCCAGAAACCAGTCAGGTCGACTGCCGGAGCCATCAATACGAAGCCTCATTTTCCTCAGCGGAGCAATGTCATCGATCTCCATGTTGAAAGTGTCCTCCTGACCGCGCTCGAACCTGTTGTCCACCACACAAACAACACAGAGTTAATCATCTGCAGCATAATTAAATTACATTAAATTAAATGTTCTGATGTCCATGTGTGACTACCTGTCCTCATTCTTCTGCAGCAGCATCTCCTCTGTGGTGCCGTTGGCTCCAAACACAGACATGAAGATCAGGGTGTCTGTTCCTGCGTTCTGCACGTCTCCTGTTACCACTGTAGCCTCGTAAAGAATCTGACATGAAATTATATTATATTAGACATTTCACTCGTAATATTTTCTTCACATACTGTACCCATCTCCCACAAGCAGTATTATCTCTAAAGCATCATTAGACAAGGATATAGTTATATTTTTTGCAATTATGAGGTTGACGGCGATGTTGTTAACATCCATACAATAATAGTGAATAGTATATGGAAAGTGTGTTACAGTTAAAACGGGCAGGATATGAGGAGGGACCACTCAAAAATAGCTAATGTTATAAACAATGAGCTTGTAATGTAGGAAAGGTTTTTTCCGATCACAGATCTATCTGAATATTTGTAACAGGCTGGAAGGTGCTCTTTAATGTAGTAAAAAATGTCCTATGAAATTAATTTAAAATCCCATCTAAACCAAGAGATTTACCAGATTTGAAGGTATTAATTGGAAATAATTGGAATCGTGCACCATTTCCCTAAAGTAAATAGCTCTATTGGATTCATTAGTAACATGGTAGAAATTGATTCATCATCACTCATCTGTTGCAGTTATTTGATTTAACTGTGATGTTTGTTCTCAGCCCTGAGACATTTACATACCTGCTGGGAGATGGAAATGGCCTCTGCATCCAGTACGTTGAATACTCTAGCAGTCAAACCATCTCCTCGATCTTTGGCCAGCCAGCACTTGCAAGCAAAGATATATTTGACCCCTTTGGTTGGCACAGCAACAGACAGCTCATCAACCAGCCAGCAGCTCTCAGGAGTGGCCCCATCATGACCGAGCTGCAGGGAGGACGAGAAACAATCACTTCAAGCAACGTGGGTGTATTTCTCTGCGTGTTCATGTGTGTGTGTGTGTGTGTGTGTGTGTGTGTGGATGCTGCACTGAAACTCTAAAAGCTTCCCTCACCTCGACTTTTTTGATCTCCCCCACATCTGACCCGTAGGACTGAAAGCTCTCCAGAGAGCCGGCCTCAAAGCCCTTCCTGTCGTCCGGCAGGTCCAGCCACAACCTCTCTGTCTGGGCGTGATTGGCCCCGATAATGATCACATAAGCCCTGCTGGTGGTGCTCGCATCCCGCTCCAGTCCAGTACAGATGGTGACGTGGTATGGTATGACTGCACAGGAAGGGCACAGCACTTATTCATTCACAGAGATTGTGTAAAGATGTCTGTGTTAGAATATTAATGACAAACATTCACAGAGCAGAGGAGGAACCCAGCACACAATGCTGGAGAGTTGTCTTACTCGGGAGCTCAATTTCTTCCTCCTTCTTCTTTTTGCTCTTTTTGTTCATGTTGCTGTCGACACTCTTCACCGTCAGGGCCGAGTTCTTCTTTTTACTGTTTAGGCTCTCTCTAACTCCTTCATAACCCTGAAACAACACAACACACAGACACACAATGATGCAGACAAACCCATGCTAGTTGCAGCCGCAAGGAATTGTGGCCCGCTGCCTGCTGTCTCGCCATGCTCCCATCCAGCCACCTCCCCTTGCTCTGCCTCTTTTCTCCAGTCACCACTAACCTCTGCCACCACCAGCTGGATTCTTTCCCCACATCCATCTTCATTCCCTGCTTCCAGACAATAAACCTTAATCCTTATCACTTCACTACACTCACTAACTACATCGTAACAGCTGCAGAATGATGTTCAACTGTAATTTGTCAATGCTGTGAGCACCCCAAACAACTGTCACTGTAATAGGGTGGAAACCAAAAACCTAAGAAGGCGATAACATAAATCCTCAGCACATAAATCTACAGTAGGCTAAGTCAGGTAGATACGATGAGGCGTCAGTGAAAAAAACCTGTCTTTTTGTAATCTGGGGGAGCTGATCCAAAAGGAACCTTACTATTTATATTCTCTTTTCTACTATATATCTCTTTCCCTATTCGTACAGATGACTTTAAGGCACCTCCCACACACTATCACACACACACACAAACGCTACCTTCACATAGAAGACTCTCTCAATGCGTCGGTCCTCCCTCTTCCTGGACAGCCAACGTTCACATAAGAAGAGAAAGACCTCTTCCGTATCCACGTCAACCACCTCCACCTGGTCCAAGTACCAGTCGGCACTCATCATACTGTTATCATGGCGGATTTTTACCCTGAAAACCTGTCCGAGGTCGACGGCCTCTATAGTGAACTTATCCACCTGGGGAGATAAGACGGGACCATTGGTGAAATAACAACACGAGTATAATCATGTAGTTTTATATATTTTCTGTAATTCAGGATTAATTGTCGCTTCATTGGATAATATACAAAATGCTTTCTTACAGATCCCCGTTCAAACTTGTTGCTGTTTGTCTCCGACTTGCTGAGTTTCCTCTCCCCGGTGTCCCCCAGGTCCCCGTAAATTGTGAGGAAGACGTTGGCGTCGGTGCCGCCTCCGTACACATCACCTGTCATCACTGACACTTTGTATGTGTGAGCTGCAGTGGGGGACGATGATCACAGACAAGGGGGGACACAGGGGATCGGTTGGAGTGCAATTGGCAGAAAATAGAGTGAAAAGAAAGCAATTTTCCATCACTGTTAGGTGCCACTGAAATAACAGAGACTCACTCAGGGATTAGAGAGGACCTGAAGTGAAAAGTGTCTTGTTTCAGTGCTCAGAAAAGGTGGGGAAAGACAGGACCACCTGCACATATATTCTGCATGTGTGTGTGTATAAGGGCAGTATTGTTTGTCTGCATAAGTTTACATACTCTCCAGGGCATCCTCCACCTCCACTTCGGTGACTTTTAGGCTTCCGTCTCGTGAAAGTTTCTCAGTGATGATGTCAGAGGGCACCAGCTCTCCCACTGTTTCTCCATCACCCTCCGACTTGGCGAGCCAGTCCTCACACGGGAAGATGACAGTCTCTGAACCCTACAGAGAGAGAGAGGAGAGAGAGAGAGAGGCTATTCCATTTGTGTGTTAGAGAAGAATCGGTAAACAGTGTCTTGTCTCTGTCTGAGCCTCTGAAATCACAATGCTGGATTACCCTCATCCATCTGTGAGGAGAACATCTCCACCTACTGACCAAAAATAGAGTTTGTGTGTCACCAGTAGATGTGAGAAGTAAGATGTTGACAAAGACAATGCAAGTCCTCTATGGCAAATACTTGTTAAGCATTAAGGTACAAGTACTGAAATCAATATCAGCTGTTTTTTTTAAGTACTTGTACTTTAATTAGCTTTTATTGCTATTTTATACTTCTACTCCACTACAATTCAGAGGCAAATATTAAAATTTTTACTCCACTACATCAATTTGACATCTTTAATTACTAGTTACTTAACAGATTAAGATTTACCATACAAAACATATAATCATCTTATAAAATATGATGCATTGCAGGGTTTCCACGAGCCTATTGCAAGCCCGGCGGCCCGCTGGGCCTGAGATGAATTATGCATCGGGGAATTATGTATTTTGGTTTTTTTTGGTTTTTTAAACTAAAATGTGTTATACAGGTAGCGAACTCCTCTAAGGAATAACTCAGGACTCAGGACTTGAGTATAAAGCCTTGAGACTTACTTATGACTTGCAAAACAATGAGTTGGTTCACCTCCGGTATAACATTCACTGGGGCCACTTTTGACAAGTACATTTTGCAAATAATGCGTACATTAATTCAAGTGCCATTTTCAATGTAGGTCTTTTACTTGTAATGGAGTATTTATATTTTGCACTAGTGCTGCAGTACCTTTCCCTTCCTGAGCAGACGTCTGATCTCCACTCTGTCCAGATGCCAGCCTGGGTTGACCCCGCGGTTGTCATGACCGATACGGATCTTTTCAATCACATCCCCCACATCTTCTAGCTGCACAGAGAGCAGAAAACATCACTAAATGAATATTGTATCCAGTATTTCCTATAGTAAATACACTGATGGGTCTTGCTGTTCTTCACTGCCCTGGTCACCAGAGCTTAGTGAATGCACCTCTTCTACTTATTTATCTATTTATGACTGTACACTGTTATTGTACCTCAACAATAAACATGTCCTCAGCTCCCCTTTCAAAGTACATCCTCCTCTCCCTCTTGTTGACACACAGAGACTTCTGCTGGGTGCACACTGCATCTCGCCCGTACAGGACAATGAAGACATCTGCATCTGTTCCGGCTCCAAACACGTCACTCGTGAAAGTTTTAATCTCATAAGGAACAACTACAAAATGAAAACAAATGAAAAAACATAACCAATTGTGTGCATTAAATGAGAAATATCAGTGTGATGTGACGTAGACTGTCACGCAATGATGATTTACATGGTGTGTAATGCTCCGTCTGAAGAGAATTAGGGAAAAGGTCCCTGACGATGGCGCCGTCATCCTCCCCTTTATCCAGCCAACGACCGCAGGGGAAGTGCAGCTTCAGTCCCAGAGATGGGGCGTCAATCTCCACCCAGTCAAGGAACCAGCCTGCTGATCCTCCGCCTTAAACATTAACACAAATTATTGTGATCACACATGTAGACTAATTTTGCATGATTCACTGCACAGGCTGGGAATCTGTCCTACTGTACCACGGTTGTCGTGTCCAACGCGCAGCTTCTTCAGCGGTCCGATGTCCACGGCTTCCACAATGAACTCATCGATCATACCCCGCTCAAACTTATTCTTATGAGTCTTTGAAGCCTTCAGGTTAATTGTTCCTGCAGATGCACACATCATAAAGTAATTTAAAATACAAATGCACACAGATATAAATTCAGGATAGTCTGAAATATTACCTGTGTCATCCTTGGTGCCGTACAGGATCATAAAAACATTAGCATCAGTTCCTGCATACTTTTTGTCACCAGTTTTTATCCTCATTGTGTAGGTTGTTGACATTGCTGTA
Organism: Hozukius guyotensis; assembly: GCA_916700995.1. Classification (NCBI taxonomy): domain Eukaryota; kingdom Metazoa; phylum Chordata; class Actinopteri; order Perciformes; family Sebastidae; genus Hozukius; species Hozukius guyotensis. The sequence goes on along the minus strand of CAKALU010064963.1, from coordinate 17,966 downwards.
ATAATAAGAAACCAGAATAAATTAAATATTAGGCAATCTTGTGATTATTAAAAGCATAATGTCTTCTCCAGAGGTCACTAAATAAAGTTCAGGGGACATTTTAACCCCAAATAAGACCCTGGTCGGGGGCTTGTACTTTCTGAAAGAACAGAAACTTTCAGGGTGTTTTTTTTCAACATGTTTTTTTGCAAACTGCAAGCTACAGAGTGTGTTTACCCCTGCAACCACCAGCAGCCCTCGTTCCATGTCATGTTCCTTTTTCAAATGTCAGCGGACTAATTTGCCTAATCTTCACAGGTCTTTAGACAGCGGTGGAAACACAGACAACTGTGGGCTGAAGGAACCTTTCAGCTCCTTGAAAAGTAGCTCCGGGGACTAAAATTACCGGGAACTTCTTGGTGGAAACCCAGCTTTTGATTCTTCAGCACAGCGTTTCTCTCTTTCTCAGGGCAGCCATAATGTTGCTTTCACCTTTCTGTTCCAGGCCAAGTGTGGCATCAGAGTCTTCCTCATCATCGTCATCCCCTTTCTTCATAAAGGCCTCGTCCACAGGAACTAGCTCCCTGGCGAGCTGTCCATCATCCTCATCAATGGCTAGCCAGCGTTTACAGGGAAAAAAGTACCTAAAACACAATATATGATAAATATATATTTTGTGCAGTGTACAGTCTGCATAGTATCAATACAATAATCTATGTTTGGGACTGGCAAATGTTCTTGTGTCCAAAAAAATCAAATGGCCATCTCTATTTAGATTGATCCCAAGTCTCCACAGACAAGTTGTCGCTTAACCAGAATATTTCAGAGGAACCATTTCACACCACACGGTGGAGCTCTACAGACATTTTATGTGCAAAGTTTCTGCCTGGTATGCAGGATGATGCTGTTTTGTGAAACCTGTGGCAATGATGTGGTGTCTAGAATGACTCAGCAAAGTGTAAATCATTTCTTATCTCTGAAATAAATGATTAACTATATTTATTGTAATTAATCGGTTAAATTATTCAAGGGATTTGTGTGAAGATGCAGTTACACATCTGAATTTAAGTGCTGATGGATCTCTGCTGTCTTCCTAGCATCGTCATGACTTACGTGGTGTCATCTTTGTTGTCTACGATTTCCACTCTGTCCAAAAACCAGCCGGCGCTGGCCTGACTGTTGTCATGTCGGATCCTCATCTTCTTCAGGGTCCCCAAGTCGACCGCTGTGATGTTGAAAATGTCCTCCTGGGTCACACGAGAACAAACCAGAGACACAAGGGTCAAGAAATGTCACAGGTCTCAGCTTAGCAGAGAACCTCATTACTTATTTATCTGATCTGTATTTAACGTGCAAGGCAACTTTGATCCAACATTTGTTGGACAATAGAGGCAGGAAAACAGTATCAATTATAGCAATCATGACCTTGCAGCAGGTCAAACAAATAAATCTACAATACATTATGAACAGTGGAAGAATGAAGCCTCTGTTTTCACCCCGATCCACTCTTTATAAGCTAAGTGTCTCATAATTAACAAACAGACATGAGAGGTATGAATCTTCTCATCTAATTCTCTGCAAGAAAGTGAATAAGCAAATTTCCCAAAATGTCAGACAAATGTTTATATTAATTCTCAGATTATCACAGAAAGAAAATAATATCTAGCACATCTAGAACTGACAGAAACAAAGCTCACCTGGCCTTTCTCAAATTTGTTCAGGTTGTTTGCCTTCCTGAGCCGTCGCTCCCCCGTGTCGCCGGTCTCTCCGTAGACGTTGACGTAAACGTTGGCGTCAGTCCCAGCCCCCCACATAGTCCCAGTAAACACATGAACCTCATATGAGTTCACTGGGAGGAAAACACAGTTAGAAAGTGCACATCATGACTGATATTTTAACGTTGCACTTGGTTTACCTAATGCAGTGGTTCAAAACCTGGGGTCCGGGCCCCCCTTAGGAGGGCGCCAAAGATCACAGAGGGTGCGCCAGGATTTGTCTGGTCTGAGGTTATCAAAATAGATAACCTCTAATAGATTTGCACATGTATAAATAAAATCAGAATAACACACTTACTGGATCATTTATGCAAAAGTCTGTATATAAAACTATTTAAAATGATATTTTTTTTGCTACTTAGAAGCTAAATCTTACAAAATATTCAGCTTCAGTCCATATCTGTTGGCATTTAGCCTTTCAATAACAACATTTTCACTGCAGTCAAAAACCTATATGATGTCGGGGGAGGGCTCAGCTTTTCTTAAATACAAGTAAGGGGGCTTCAAGGACAATAGGTTGGGAACCACTGACCTAATGCAACACTAATTCAAAATGTCCCAATGAAGGGGAGACACCCCAGTCAAAAATATCGTTTATCATGCACTGGTCAATTTTGAGATTTTGGACTATTTTACTTCCACAACATCCAAAGAAGAAAGAAGAAAACATCCAAAATACACATATAGGTGTTTATTTTACTTCACTTTACATATTTACGTCTGCAGATTTATCCTAACCAAAAGTTAGCATTAGATGATGCTTCATTTGCATATTTATAACATTTCAGAAAAAATTTCTAATACAAAAAATATTGTCTTAATGTTAGTAATCAACTGGGGAAGTTTCATATTGATATATAATAGTTAGATTGTTTTACCCTATTCACCTGTAGTGTCTTGCAAAATGTATGACATTTAACAATACATATCTTTAAAGGTTGTTTTCTCAAAATGAGGTTTTCTCTCAGACTCTGAGCCAGAAATCTCCACTTCAGCAGCACTTACATCCACCAAACTTTCCAGTTTCATTACTATTTAGTATATTCAGAAGGTTTTTACTGAGGCTTTTGTTCATATATCATTCATAGCCTGAATTATTGAACATTTTATGGCTGTTGACAGTATTTTCTGATTTATAGTGATAAAAATAGATATCCAAAATTCCCTCAGTAAAACCTTTGACTCTAATATGTCAACAAAATGTTATTTTAACCTGGCTTTATCAAATGTTCAGATTTCACATCACATTCATGCTCTACTTACCCTCCAGCTCTTCGTTGTCCTCAGTCAGCAGCTCAACCACAATCTCCCCATCCTCCTCATCTCTGGCCAGCCAGCGGTTACAGAGGAAATTAAATGCCTCCACCACTTCCTGCAGCTCCTCAACTATCTCCACCTCCACCTCTTCTTCTTTTTTCTTCTTCTTCTTGTCCTTCTTCTTGTCTTTCTTGGTGTCCTCCTTCTTCACCACCTCGATCTGCACCATAGCCATCGTCAGCCTCTTGATGTCCACCGTCTCCAGGAACCAGCCGTCACCGATGCCTTTCCCGTCGTGGTAGATGCGTATCTTGTAGATCTTACCGACATCCTGAGCCTCAATCTGGGTTGTAAGTATGAAACGGGCGGTCAAAGCAGGAACTTAAATCTCCTGCATACATTGACATAACAGGACACAGGCTTCATACAGACCCTGAAGATCTCAGTGGTGCCACGTTCAAAATTGTTGGAGCGACTCTTGAGAGTGATGACTTCAGTTTTTCCTTCATCTCCGTAGATCTGACAGAAGACATTTGCGTTGGTGCCGCCTGCACGCACATCCCCTGTGACCACTGTTACTTCATAGTTGATCACTGTTAGAGAAGGAGAGGCAGAGTAAATAATCAGTTACTGTGTTTAAAATGATGAATTCTGACTGTACAGTACTTTCAATGTTGTTATTATTTACATCGTTCGATGTCCAGGATCTCACTGGGATAGATCTCAACCTCCACTTTCCCATCAGCCTCGTCTTTGCAGAGCCAGCGGTGGCTCGGGAACATGTACTGCTTTTCATGAACTGGCACAGAGATCTGCACGCTGTCCAGAAACCACCCGGCACGCAAGCCCTCATTGGTGTGACCAATCAGGAGACGGCTGATCTGTAAAAACGGAGGACATAAGATATACAGATAAACTGTGTTCTCTGTGAAGTGTACTCATGTCTGAAGAACTTGCCTGTCCGATGTCAAAGGTGTCAATGGTAAAGATGTCGGTCTGTCCCGTCTCAAAGTAGTTCCTGAGGTCGTTGTCGGAGACTGCCAGTATCATCTTGCTAGTGTCACCCTTCTCACCGTACAGCTTGACAAACACCCTGGAGTCCGAGCTGGCCCCGTTCACACTGCCTGTCTTGATTGCTACGTGGTAGCTGACATCTTGGGAGGATGGACGGACGGGAATTAATGTAATTTACACAAGCATTAATAAGATTTGTCGTCCTTTTTATTAGTTTGCTTAACCTATCCTTGGTTTAAAAGGATAGTCTGGGTGTTTTGAAGTGGGGTTGTATGAGGTACTTATCCATAGTCAGCGTATTACCTACGGTAGATGACGGTCAGCAGACAGGAGTTACCGCATGGCAGCAAAGCAATGTACTGCTGTGGACGGGGGCAGCAGCAAAATGTATTTTAGTCACCTAAAAGAAAGGCCCACCTAAATAAATTATCAGTACAAGTGTACGCTATATTTAGAATATTTTCACCACTTTACCTTTCCATCAGACAGCCCTTTCCGACGGGGAACTGAAACCGCTGTATCCATCTATGCTCTCGCCAAAGTCACCGGACTCCATGGAAAAAAACTGAAATTTTACCTCGTAGATCACAGGGGTTGCTGGTCTGGTTGCTTTGGTGAGAGCAGAGATTACGGCTTCAGTTCCCCGTCAGAATCATAGACTGTATAGCTGCCTCATGGCAAGGTAAACCAGCAAATATATTCTAAATATAGCGTACACTTAAACTGAAATTGATTCTTTTAGGTGGCTAAAATAAGATAAGCCCCGTCCAGAGCAGTACATTGCTTTGGTTACGTGCGGTAACTCCTGCCTGCTTCTCCAAACTGGGGGTGTACCAACCATCATCTACTGTAGGTAATACACTGACTACGGATAATTACCTCATACAACCCAACTTCAAAACACCCAAACTATCCCTTTAAAATGTTATTTATTTACTCACTAAAGAGTTGCAGGCCATCTCCAGCTGGGACTAACTCGCGGACGATCTGTCCATCATCTTCATTACGGTCCAACCACCTGAAGAAAAACAGACAAATTGAATCCTACAGCAGTAAACAAAGGATGAGATCAACTCTCCCACCAAACCTCCTAGAATATTTAAATGTGTGTAAAGAAGAATTTATAACTTATAAACATGGAAACATATTCAGTTCACACAAGGAATAAGGGAGAAAAGGTCAGACCCAAATACTAAAATACATTGGCTGGAGCTATGCATTATAACAATTACATTTGTCAGGTCTTGCCAAGTTTATATTTAATGCATGAGCTTCCATTTAAAATCACATTTTACGTAGCCAAAGATTATTTATCATTGTGAGGAAATGAAATCACCATTATCCTTCAGATTAATGTGATTAATCTGAAAAAGATCAAACAGAACATAACCACTACAAGCAACACAAAACAAACAACTGTTCTACATTGTTTTGCATTGGAAGCTACCAAACCTTTCCCTTTTAACAGGACAGACAGACAGACAGACAGATAGAGATGTAACACTGCACCTCCGCCTTGCGGTTTGGCTCCAGTTACTGAAGGAGAGAGCTGGCTCACCACTGTGCATTTAGTCCCTATTTGTAGTGGCAAACTCATCCATCAGCCGCCTAACTACTTAAGCACTTGCCACTGGAGAACTAGTAAACGGAAGCGTGGCCAATTTATGAGGCTTCCAGCAGTTTGGGGTTTTGGTGGGTTAGGCTTAAATAATTAAGAAGAAAATTTAACATTCATTTGTTTTCTAGCCAAGAGTGACATTAGAAGATCAAAACCACTCTCATATCTGTGCGGTAAATAAGAAGCTACAGCCAGAAGCTTGACATAAAGACTGGAAGCCCTCCCTGCAAAACCACAATTTACCATTTTTACACAAGATATAACATGTGAATTAGTGAGCTTTAGAGGTGCTGGCAGGTGTATTTTTTACCGTTGGAGCCAGGCTAGCTGTTTCCCCCTGCTTCTAGTCATTATGCTAAGCTAAGCTAACTATCTGCTGGCTGCAGCTATATACTGTATGTACCATACAGACATAAGGGTATTGATCTTCTCATACAACTCTCTGCAAGAAAACTGTATTCCCAGACTGCTGTAGAAACATGGCGGAGCAACATGGCGGACTCCATGAAGGGGACCTGCTCCTTATGTAGACATAAATGACTCATTCTAAGCTAACGAAAACACAAGGATTCTTAGTTTCTGGTGATTATACACTAATGAACACATAGTTATTAATATTATTGATTTATTTCTGAAAATAGATCCCCCGAAATTTACACACTGTTCCTTTAAGTCATGTGTAAAGTACTATTTCCTTGCCTGAAACAGGGGAAATCAATGGCCACAGACTCTGGCTGGCCCTCCTCCCGGACCAACACCTTATCGAGGAACCAACCACAGCCTCCACCGCGACCATCATGGCCGACACGTACTTTGCGCACCTGGCCCAAGGACACGGACTCGATGAGAAACTCATCGTGCTGAGGGAAGACAGAGAGAAAACCGGTTAAAGGTGTTTGCAGTGCATTTCCCAGATTTACTTTGTTTGTATTAATGATGTACTCACGTTGCCCTTTTCAAATTTGTTGACGTTGTTCTTGCTCATAAACATGAGTCTCTCCCCCGTGTCGCCCAGGTCACCGATAACGTTGAGGAAGACGCTGGCGTCGGTGCCACTGCCACTGACGTTGCCAGTGCAGATAGTAACACGATACTTTATTACTGAAAAACAGAGATGGACATACGTTATATTCCATAAAGCACCTACATTCACACTGGGAATTGTGGGTATCCAGGAGCATATTTGCGTTTCTTACAGGGCAACGGCTCATCGATGAGCGCTCCGGTAGCTGGAAGCTCTCTGACGATCTCATTGTCGTCTTCGTTGATGTCCAACCAACGGCCACATTCAAAAGAATATTCCTCCATCGTCAGGGTTTTGAGCAAAGTGACCTGCAGAAAGTCACAGCCTCATGTGTCATCATCTTCATCTCTGGTTTATGATCGAACCTTCAGACAAATGAAGACTGAAGCTTTTTCTAAAAGCGTATAACTGAGAAAAGGTTTACTTTTTTTTTTTCCTGCAAAACCATTTGAATTACAGCCTCATTTACACAGTGATGGAAAGTAACTAAGTACTTTTACTAAAGTATTGTACAATTTTGAGGTCTGTGTACTTTACTTGAGCATTTCCATTTTATGTTACTTTATACTTCTACTCCACTACATTTCAGAGGGAAATATTGTACTTTTTACTGCACTACATTTATTTGACAGATACAGTTACTGGATACAAAAAAACAATTAGTTTATAAAATACTATTTGTTAAAAATCAAACCAGTGGCTTCTCTAGTTTGGCCGCCCAATTTTTTCAAATAATTGCATTTAAATAACTGTTTGAATCCCAAAGAGATCAAATTCTCCAACATTTCACTAAAAATCAAAGATTAGATAAAAGTCCAAAGTATTAATAGAATTTTGTATAGCAGAACGTTTTTAACCACAGCTCCAGATATAGCTTTGTCTGTCGGTTGGTCGTCGCACCACTTTGGTCGAGGCTGAAATATTTCAACAACTATTGGACGGATTTCCATGAAATTTTGTACAGACATTCATGTTTCCCAGACGGTGTATCCTAATGACTTTGTTGATCCCCTGACTCTTTCCTCTAGCGCCGCCGTGAGGTTGACAGCTGTGGTTTTGAGTGAAATGTCTCAACAACTACTATCGGATCGATTGACGATAAATTTGGCGCATTAATTTCACTCTTTGGATGAATTTGAATCACTTTGGTGAACCTTTAACTTTCATGTAGTGCCAACGGCAGATCAAAATGTTCAATTTCAATTTTCTTTTCTACCCGATTAATCATCTCACGACCCGTCAGATTTATTTTATGACCCTGTGGAGTCTGACCCCAGGGTTGAGAACCACTGAACTAAACTACTGATGTAATATGTAATATAATATAAATCTAATAATATATAATTCACAAAACAAGTACTTCTACTTTTGATACTTTACTTTACTTCAGAATGACTTTTACTTGTAATGGAGTACTTATACATCGTGGTATTGGTACTTTTACTTAGGTAAAAGATCTGAGTATTTCCTCCACCACTACATTTACATATAGTCTGTCTTCTCTACTTCTGAGATCAGGTGCAACATTAAACTCTAAGTCAGTGTCTAATTTAGTGCTAAAAGGGGATTTAACAGCTTACACTGACACATCAGGCAGACAGATCGATGGGTCTCACCTTCGCTAAATGCCAGCCGGCAAATGGGTGTCTCTTCTCGTGCCAGATGCGCACTTTCAGCAGTTTTCCCATGTCTGGCATTTCAATCTACAGTGAAAATAACAACAGATACTTAAAACAATCTTAGGATCAGTGTGAGAAGTGGAAGAAGCTGTGATGTGCTCAGTTTAGCAGATGATACCATGAATTTATCAAGCTGGCCCTGTTCAAAACTGTCCGAGTTGTTTTCCAGTCTGATCTCATCAGACTTGCCCTTCTCGCCATAGATCTGCAGAAACACCTGGGCGTCTGTCCCTGCCCCCTTCACATCTGATGTCAAAATCCACAGGGACCATGGGTACTCTGGAGCAGAAGAAGAGTAATCAGAAGCCGACGTGTTTTCAGATTCAGATATAATTCAATAAAACGCAACTTGAATTCTGTTTTGGTAAAGAGAAAATGAGTGATTTGCTTTTCTTTCAACGAGGAGAGATCTGCCACCCACTCTTCTGTTTTTTCTGCCTGAGAGAGACCATCTCGTACAGCTCCCTCTCAATCAGTCCGTCCCCCTCGTCCTCGTCCAGCCACATCCCGCACTGGAAAGTCTGCTCGATGCCCGTGAATGGACAGTAGATTACCACCTAGAGGGGAAAACGGGTGCTTGGTGGGTGAATGACACTTTGAGAATCACTCTGTTACCAAAAACAGAGGTGCAGTACCTTTTCACAGTACCATCCAGCACCAACAGCCCCGTTGTCGTGCCCGATGGTCACCCTGCTGAGCGGGCTGATCAGATCACAAATCTCCGCGTTGAAAATGTCGATGAGACCGCGCTCGAAAGCGCCACCCTCCAGGAATACTTTGCCGCTGTTCTTTAATCCCTTGGAGCCGTGCATGACCATGTGGATCTTGGAGTTGGTGCCCGCACCCCTCACATCTCCGGTCATCACTTGTACATTATATACGATTCCTAAGTAGATGCAGGAAAATACCCAATTTGAGATGTGATAATAGCCTGTGAACTTGTTAAATTTCATCATTTTTTTTCTAAGAAATCAGCATATAATGTATATCCTTGGTGTTTGTTTTGGCTTCTGTGGTTGTTTGGTCAACTTTGCAATTCCCAAAAAGAAGATATTTAAAGGGACAGTGTGTAGGATTTGTTTGCATCTAGTGGTGTGGTTGCAGATTTGGGTTGCAGTGACAGTGAGGACATTTTCCCACCGGTTAATAAACTTGTGACAACACCGGTGTTGCCGATTACACCGGACATTTTACAAGAAAAGATGACAGTCAATATGTGTAGAGCGCTTATTTTGATCTTTAACGTCAGGTGGTGGTGTGTCTGTCCTCTCCGGTCGAGCTTTCAGTTTGTAGCGTCCGTCATCCGACTATGTATTGATAACATGGCGCGTATACACGAAAATGAACTAAATGGGTTTTATTTCTGTAAAAAAAAAAGCAAAACGACGGTGGAGGTACGTAATGTAATGGGTGTATGCCCGAACACCGTGTAACACGGACTACCGCGGCAAGCCTATTGCGGGCTACAACCAACTGAGTACCCCTCCGCTCACTCCTCCCTTTCCAAGACTGTGGTAACGTGAGCTGCCGAGTGTAAAACCGTGGTAACGTTCACCTTGTTCAGAGGCCATCCATACCATAATAACACTACTTTAGGAGCAACGGAAGTCAGACGGCAGCTGGCGGTACCACAGTTTTGCACTCTGCGGCTCAAGTTACCTCAGTTTCATAAGTGTGTCAGAGAACTACGGTGGCCATCAGATACCATAAAAATGCAAAAGGCTCTCTCTAGAGCCAGTGTTTGGGTTGTCCGTTCTGGGCTACTGTAGAAACATGGCGGATTCCGTGAAGAGGACCCGCTCCCTATGTAGATATAAACGTCTCATTCTAAGCTAACGAAAACACAACGATTCTTAGTTTCAGGTGATTATACACTAGAGAAAACAGTTACGAATATTATATTCCATTTCTGCTAATAGATCCCCGAAATGCTACACAGTGGTTCTTTAAGTTGTATTTATTTTTCTGCAGTGATTTAGTGGCTTGTGTTGTTCTCACCCATTGGTTGCACGGATCCAACCAACACATCTCTCTGTATTTTGCCATCACATTCGTCCATGGCAAACCAACGATTAACTGGGAACTCGTACACTTCTTTATTCCCCATGTCATCAATCGCTACCTGGAGAGACATATTAGAGTGTTTTTATGCATATGTGCACGTCTGTAAATATTATGCATGCATGTGTACCAGATTTAAACATGCCTTATCTAGAAACCATCCAGCCGATGAACCTCTGTTGTTGTGGCCGATGGTGATCTTTCTCAGCCTTCCCAGGTTTGGCGCCTCTATCGTAAACTTGTCCTCTGACCCGCGCTCAAAGTTGTCTTTGTCGCTGTCCAGTCGTCTCTCTCCTTTCATAATAAACAAAGCATTTTGGAACGGGAGTAGCTAGTCATTACTGTAATAATACACATACAACAGTATTTATCACGGCTATTGGTGTTAAATAAGAGCCTCTTGTGTCTAGCGTTGAAATGATGGATTACTTGATCAACAGAAACTTAATTGGCTAATATTTTGATATTCAATTGTTACATTTACAGGTTCCAGCTTCACAAACGTGAGGATTTACCACTTTTCTCTGTTTATATCATCGTAAATTTAATATGTTTTGGACTGTTTTGGTCTGTAAATCAGACAAAATCATAGACTAGTATAAAATATGGACGTATATCTCCGTGACGTCACCCAAAGGTTTCTGAAGTTGTGAAGCACAAAGTGTTCGGCTCCAGCCATCGCCATCATGACAGTGAAGACGCAGCCTAACTCCCAGCTAATCCAAAAATGGGCAAAGAGGTGGATCGCCGGTGGAGCTGAGGCGGGCTGGGTGACGCAGCAGAGCAGACAGCTAGCTTTCTTTCTGCTGTAAAGCCGGGCATTTTAGCATGAGGGTCTATGGAGATTGACTCGCTTTTGGAGCCAGCCTTTGTGAAAAACAACAAAAAATCTTTACCTGTGTCACCATTCTCTCCAAAGATGTTTAGGAAGACATCAGCATCAGTTCCACTTCCCTTCATGTCAGCAGTGAATACACTCACTATGTATTTATTTACTGCAAAATAGGAAATCAAGGACACAGTTATTTATATAAACAATGCAGCAGAAAGGCTGACAGTAGAGCTGCTAGATTAACTAATCGATTAATCGGTTTGAGTAAAAAAAAAAAGTCAAATTTCTCTGATTCCAGCTTCTTAAATGTGAATATTTTCTGGTTTCTTTACTTCTCTATGTTGACGAGTTGTGGACAAAACAAGACATTTGAAGACGTCATGATTGGGATTTGGGAAACACTGATCGATTAATCGGGAAAATAATCGACAGATTAATCAACGATGACAATGCTCATTATTTGCAGCCCTAGGTCACAGTGTAGTATATGATGATTATCAGTATCTTTCAGAACCAATTTTCTAATTAGTAGCACTATTTAATCAGAATTAGTTGGACTTTTCTATTGGTATTAGGCAGGTATCCACACTGAGATAGTTTCCAGGTTAAATATTCATAACAGTGTATGTGTGTGTGTGTGTGTGTGTGTGTGAGTAACAGCCATCTTGCTCTGACCACTCCCTCACAGCACAGTGTCCTCATGTCTTTATCTGAGCCTTGGCTTCACGGCGCTCTGCTTGACTGGCTGCAGGTACTGAGATGTTAGATCACATTGCAACAGAGGACACATGGGCTGGTTTACCTGAGGATTATACTCTGTTGGAATTCAATTACAAAATGAAACCGTAGAGGCTCTCAGGCACCTTTGTGTACAAGTGGCCAGACACATTGTCGGGTTTCAACAAAAAGATGTTTTTCTGTTAATTTGTCGTGGCAATACATTTCTAATTTGGAAAAGAGTACCCGTCTAATAGTGCACTTTTTGTGTTGTTAAATCCCTTCTTAAAACCCATTTTTATAGACTTGATTCATATTTTTATTGTTTTATTGCTTTTATTTGTATTTATTTAATTGATATGATTTTATTGTTTTTATCTATTGTACTGTTTTATCTGTGTTTAAATTTTACCTTAGTTTTTTGTTTGGCTTTCTGTTGGCTTGTATCCTGCTTGCTTTGTCTGTCAAAGCACTTAGTATGCTCTGTTTTTAAAGGTGGTATATAAATAAAGTTATTATTATTATTATATATTGATTCTAAGGAGACAGTGACATTAGCATAAGTATTAGAGCTCTTGGTCTGACTGGCAAAGGTTATGTATATTATATTTTATCTTAAACTGTAGTCTTTCGGGTGAAATGTTCAAACCCAGTGGTTGCTCTGCAATGTAGTGGAGGTATTTGGAATTTTAATCAACTGTTATTTCATTTCAACCTTTGTGAACCTTCGCGTCGGTCTGCTTTGTGTGCTGCATGTTTGTCCCAGAGTGACCTACATTTCGGGACGTCCATGGGGTTCATGCTGCCCAGCAGGTCCCTGACAAACAGGTTGTCAGCCTCCTCCCGACTCAGCCAGTTGTTGCAGGCGAAATAGAAGCGCAGATGGGGCCGGTTCATGTCGGTCACCACGACCCTGTCCAAGAACCAGCTGGCGTTCATCCCCGTGTTGTCGTGCTCGATCCTGGGGAGTCATAGTGTGACATGAATTCACCCTGCAGGCAATCACAAATGAGTTTTCCACATCACATGCACCAATGCCTATTTTTTTTTTTTTTTAGTTTATTTGAATTTCTGCAGTGGTAAATACCAAACAATGGAGACTATTTTGTTGTTCAACTGTTTTCCAGGACGTGTAAGAACCCTGAAAATGTTTAGACATATATGGATTAAACAACTTTTAAAGCACAAGAGACACCATGTGATTCACACACAAATGTTCCTGAGCTGGATTTCAAACCAGATTTGATATTCATTAGATTTGTTGTTGCAAAAATAATTTCGGAGTAGTTTGATGCCAAAAATGGGCTTCTGCCAGCATTCACACAACAAAAAGAGAAAAAAACAGCCAAACAGGAGAATAATAGAAGCTTGCCAGCTCTCGCACAATTAATCCGGACAGTTCCAAGAGTACCAGCTGTGCTTGGACCCCTAATAATGCACTCAATTTATGAGTAACTGCTATGCCAAATGTAGACATACAAGCATATACTTTGTGCCTATAAACTTTCGGACCTGTGGCTAATTTGTTTGAGGATCACTGCTGTTTATAGTAGAAAAGACTCCAGTACTATCCAGCGGTAGATATGGTCAGTTTCTAGGTTAGTAGTCTGAATTGCACTTGAGGAGTGAACAGCCTTGGTATCCCCTCGTCTGTTTTTATAACATCTAGCTACTACTATATTGTTGAAATAGAATTTGAGTAAATGAGAGCAGTGGTGGAAAGTACATTTACTCAAGTACTGTACTTAAGTACAATTTTGAGGTACTTGTACTTTACTTGAGTATTTCTATTTTATTTTTCCATTTCCACTACATTTATTTGACAGCTTTAGTCAATAGTTACTTTGAGGATTCAGATTAATAAAATATAAATCAACTAATAAATTGAATAAATTATGATGTATTATTATAGATTAAGCTAACGCAGCAGTATATAAAGTAATTCAGAATAGTCCACCTTTACCAGCTACAACATTAATTTGATGAACACATTAATGTTGTATAATATATATTATTCTAAAATGGGCCATTCTGCATAATGAATACTTTTACATTTGTCACTTTAAGTATATTTTGATGCTAAGACTTTTGTACTTTTACTTCTGTAACATTACAACACCTTTACTTGTAACAGAGTATTTTTACACTGTAGTATTGCTACTTTTTACTTAAGTAAAATATCTGAGTACTTCTTCCACCCCGATGGATAGATTCACACTCTTCTGGCATTGTTGACAACAATATTGCAGAAGCAATCTTAATCTTGGATGCAGTAGTCTGACAATCGCAACTCAAGGTCTACTCCATTTCTGGAGCTTTCGTCCATTTTACACGATCTTGATCAGTAGATGTAGTTTGCTCAGTTATCATGGAGATGGTCAACAGTATCAGTTGTAAAAGAAAAAAAAATGCTAGAAATTGTACCTGGAGTTGGGATTGTTTTGACAAAACATTGTAAAACATGCGGGGGGGAAAAGCAACACTTCCATAGTTCTGAATTTTCTGAAGAATCTCTACTTTTTGCAATCTCTGACTAACTGTATCCTGCCGCCTCGTTTCACTGTTCATGTGTGGCGGCTGTGATGTAACGCAGCCTCCTCTGGAGTAAGACACTAACTCCCAACAGATGGGGCTTAACCTTCTGTCACTGGATGAAATCCTTTGATGGCCAGCGCCACAGCTGGAAAATAAGTGAGAAATGTTCCTGTGTGATCCTCTCTGTAAGCTGCTGTTATCCTGCGCGAGGTATACTCAAGCATAAACCGTGATGTTGTCAGTGACCCGTAGCTGTGTATTCTGGGTATATACTGTAGTATATATATTTATATATGAGTTAACACAAATCACAGTCGGCGCTGTGAGCTTTTCTGTCACATTAAATTTGCTGTACAGTACCTCAGCTTCTTGATGGGCCCCACGTTGTGTGTTTTGACACGGAAAACATCCGTCTTATTCTTCTCAAATGCAGTTCTGCTTCTGTAAATTGAGGAAACATGGAAAATGTGAGAATTTGGGAGAGTATGTATGTGGAGTGTATGTGTGTGTGTGAGACAAAGAAAGAGAGAGATGCTCTATTTGGGGTTGAATAAACAGTCAACTGAACTGAACTCTGGGACAGTAAATTACATCTCCTGACTGATTCGGCTTAGGGAACTCTGGTGGTCTCATGGCAGTTGTATAATCTGAAACCTCCTGAGGTCCGGCCACTTCAACGCTTTCCTCCTCCTCACGTACTTCTACCCCTCACAGAGCCGAGCTGTGTGCACAGAGGACCCCCCTCTGCCAACCACAGCGAATCAGACACCCTCTTTTTCCATTAACAGAGAATACCTGCCTTTGTCTCTGACCCACATCTCCATCTGTTCTCATCTCCCTGCAATATTCAAACCACAGGCAATGCCAAAGCGCATAATTAAAGTGGACGGTGTTTATAGAAAAAAACTGCCAAGAATTAAAAATACTCCATATAAATACATGCCCTCGTTCTCTGTTTCCGTGTGAAATCACCTGTAAGACACTGATGGGGAGAGATTGATTATGTGAAAAAGCAAACCCAATGCAAACTTTGGAATTCATGCAATTTGAATTTGTTATAATCACAATGAATTTCCAAAGAGTTGCATATTTAATCTGCCGCAATCGGGCAAATATATTTATAGACATAAAAACCCTCCCTTACCTGTATCATGTTATAAAGTTTTAATCATTACACAATACAGGCAGGACCTAATATATATCGGAGTAAGGTGAAACTCCTAACTATGCAATATGTTTATTATAAGCAACTCATCAACATCCATGTATGGTATTTCTGCTGAGTAACACTATGGCCACGCAGCATGGAAATACTGAATACATAGCATGTTGATGCTGTCTGACGTGGATGAATGAGACCACCACAAGGTGTGGGTGACATGGTCCAGTGTGGCTTACAATAAGTTGATATATCCTATACGCTGCACAGGTAAGCCTATCTGTCAATGAATGTGTGCAGAGATAAAGGGAGCCTGCTGCTGATAAGATCCCCTGAGAGTCATTTGATCATCCACAAGAAATGACATCGTGGTCTTCTTTCATTTGCATCTGAATGGAAAAGAAGACCGGCCATGTCACATAGTTCCTCCTTACTCCAGATATTCTGTGTCCGACGTTTTGAACGACTGTATAGAGGAGAGATTCCTGCACCACAACCGAGCCTTCATGAACATGCTCTGACATCAACGGATTTTTACGTTTCAGGTTAATGCCGTTTTTGACAAACAGGTCATGATTCATGGGCTCCACGGGATGCTGAGCAGGAATGCCCCCCCATACAGTGTTATATACACAATACAACTCAACACAAGGACAGAATCATAACCATCCTTTAGCAGACTGATTAGAAAATACCTCTTTTCTGTGCTGAAGGATCAGAAAGGAATAGACAAGGTTAAAAGTTAACAACTGACATTGAAAAAGTATTAAACTAGCTAAGCTTATTAATTATATAAACTGAAACAGAATCCAATTGACTCTAAGCGACACATAAAACCTGATATAATAACTGAAATAAAAAGTCAGAGCAGAGTGAGTCACTGAGACCTGATTTAGACCCAACTCCAATCCAGCCCCTACACCCTCTCCCTACCCACTTCCACTCAGTTTGTGCGTTCACGTGGAGGGTCCGCCATATTAAGTGCCATCCCAAACAAATTAGCGAAACGCCGTTTTGTGTTCGTCATGAAACACGCTCCGTACAAAAATGTAAGTTACACGCGACTACCGGTACAAACAAAAAAATAGCAGCTCAAACTAAAATTTACATTTAATATTGTCATACAGATGTTAACAACTTAAAGGTTATGTGTCTAGTCTAGAAAATGGTAGACATGTTCATTTGATTGCAAAGTGTTGTGCAACATATATATCTAAATATTTTTATCGATTGACAGACCTAATATATTTATAGTCTTGCAATTTCACACTTAATCATAGATCCCATTATTATTCACACTGTTGTTATATATTGTAGTAGGCCTAGTATATATATAATTGACATATTTCTTCTTCTAATAAATTCTCTATGCTATATATTTCTATTCTTGAATGGGAGCAACTGTAACGTAACCCAATATCCCACCGGGGATCAATAAAGTATTTCTGATTCTGATATATATTTATAGGAGGGACGAGGTTTGTCCAGAAGCTTGCCGCTGTATTTATACCCTCCACCTTAAAGAAGGGTGCTTCATTGAGCTGTGAGTGTGACTACAAACGGAGTTCACTCCGTCACAGAGCGTGAGGGTGTAGGGGCCGGATTGAAACTGGGCCTTAGAGTCTTACATATTTACCTACAATGACATCAACACAAACCCTTTTTAAACTCACTTGCTCGCCAGGTGAACCTTGGGCGTGACGCCAAAGTCTCCAAAAAGGGTGACAAACACATTAGCATCTGTCCCGGCTCCCTTTACATCACCAGTAATAGTGACCACCTCATACACTGAAAGAGAGAGGAGAGTGGAGATTAGACAGAGAAGGAGAGAAATAAATGTGTGCCCCATTGCCCACGTTGCAATAAACATCACAAGTCTGAAATAATGAGAGCACGTACAGGGAATAAATTCTACGAGGTCTAACAAGGACTTAGTAAAGGTTGAATAAAAGGACAAACACAAAGTCACATCCTCAGACAGCGTCCAATAATCTATAAACATTAGGGAGCATTATGTTTCCTTCCATGCACCGTTGCCAGGGAATTCAATGCGGCGAATCTGCAGCGAATCCATGTCTGGTGTGATACACCAGCCAAGCCTCTCTCACATTTCACAAATGTGTCTCGTCGTCTGATCAAGCCACTGAGTTGAGGGGAAGGTAAACAGGATGAAACTCAAGTTTGTGTCATTTAAGGTGTTTGAGAAGAAGAGTGGACGCACACATATCTGAGGTCACAGCCTGTTTACACATTTGGATGTCAATGTTGCTCTGACGGTCCAGACTGAAATGTCTCAACAACTACTGGATGCATTGC
>CAKALU010064961.1:0-18780 GCA_916700995.1 Hozukius guyotensis | reverse complement strand
AACGAGAGGTTTTCTTTACCACAGAAATGCTGGAAGAGTCTCCTTCTCACCTGGAAGCAGAGGACATTGAAGATCTGTTTTCTCTGGCTCAGTATTACCAGAGTAAGACGCCTCTGTCTCTCAGAAAGGTAACGAGCTGTTTGTGTTGGGTACACGTGGAGTAGAGCTGACGGAGCTGCACAAGAGGACTCATTGTTTGATTGTGTGTTCGGTAGATGAACCAGAATCTGTTTGGTAGCAGCCTGGTGGCTCTGAAAGAAGAGGACACTGACCTGAGTCAGGCTCTGTGTCTCCCTGTGTCTGTCCCCGAGATCCTGCAGGCCAACCAGCTGCAGCAGGTCAGTATTTACACACAGCCTACTATTCACTAAAGTTCTCCATGTGAGTAGAAAGAAAGAGAAGATAATGTGATAATTAGGGATATCACGATACCAGAAATGTAATAGTCGATACCAGAGGTGTGGACTCGAGTCAGACTGGAGTCACAAATTTGATGACTTTATACTCGACCTGACAAAATCAAATGCAACTTGCAACTCAACTTGGACTTAACACCAGTGACTTGAGCCTCTTGACTTGAAAAGCCCCCAGCCCAAAGCTGAAAAACTGTTATTTAAAAAGTGTGTGCATGATTTGTGTGACTCTGAGTGGTCAACCCTCTTTTGGATGCGAAAAAATGCAGAAAATTAAACCTCTTTCGAAAACATTAGTGACGGACGAAAGTCAAGAGTCCACGTGTAAACGTGATAGAAACAACATGAGGTCATATTTATTTTTACTTACTACACAGCTGTGTTGAATGCTCGATTCTGATTGGTCAATCACGGCATTCTACAGTCTGTAATTTCTCTATAACAGACCGTTGCTATGTATAACAGACCGCTGCTATGTATAATAGACCGCTGCTATGTATAGCAGACCGCTGCTATGTATAATAGACCGTTGCTATGTATAACACTGTTGCTATGTATAACAGACTGTTGCTATGTATTACAGACTGTTGCTATGTATAACAGACCGCTGCTATGTATAGCAGACCGTTGCTATGTATATGCTGCCCCCGTCAGGTCCAGAAGAATTGCATCACTGGTACTTGTGGTACTGTAGAATAACGAGTACCATCACGTTGTCTGAATTTTGCCATTGACTTGGTACCGAATCATCGGTCCTCGTGATAATAATGCATTTTCCTTTCAGGACGGGGTTCGTTTCTTTGTGGTGGATTGTCGGCCTGCAGAGCAGTACAACGCTGGCCACCTGTCCACAGCCTTCCACCTGGACTCTGACCTGGTGAGAGGAGACAACACTGATGTTCTGTGTTAATATACGTATAGGGAACATATTAATGTTTACAGAGTAATAAATGTGTTTTCTCTTCTTCTCCCAGATGCTCCAGAACCCGTCTGAGTTCGCTCTCTCTGTGAAGTCCCTGCTGGAGGCTCAGAAACAGTCTCTGGAGTCGGGCTCCATCGCCAGCGGAGAGCACCTGTGCTTCATGGGCAGCGGGAGGGAGGAGGAGGACATGTACATGAACATGGTGCTGGCTCACTTCCTGCAGGTGAGGGACATGAGAAGAGAAGAATCTACATCTTTGTTCTCGTGTTCTTCGCTAACATCTTTTACTAATTAACGGTTTTCTGTTACAGAAAAACAAAGAATATGTCAGCATTGCTAAAGGAGGTTTCATGGGTAAGTAGGAGAACATGAAGAATACTGAGACACCCGGGGTCACGAGCATTAAACTCTGTAGATTCACGACTAAAACAAATATCCATGTCTGTTCTTCTCGTCAGAATTATAAAGCCGTGTGTACGCCTGGTTCTGTTTTATAACTTCCTAAAACTTCCTAGCTGTCATTATCAAGGTTTCCACAGTACTCACATCAAAACAGACTTTATAAAATGCTTCACATTAAATGGTAAGATGAAAAGAATATCACTATATAGGCAAATAAAATGCTGCCTCTGATGTGAACTAAAGAAAACACAACAAGTAATACATTGAAATAAAGTTTTGACGCACAAATTGCTGTGAAGACAAAAAAGAAAATCACACAATCTGTGAAACTGGCAACGTAAACAATGTTTTATTATTAGATTATGTCTCTCACCCTGTGTTGGAGTCCAAATTATGATTTTTAATATTAACTTTAACACGGCTTTTTGACCACTGAGAGACATTTCATTTCATTTTTCTACTTTAATATCAACCCTTATGTACGTCATCTTGTAAGAACAATTCATTTGTTTGTGGAAAAGATGAAAAACGCAGCACAAAACGGTCTGAATGAAAGAAGTCAGTGGATTCTGAGGGAAGGTCAACCTCACATGGTCTGATATTGGCTTTAGGTGCACACATTCTTATAAATTATAATTATAAATATAAATTATAAATACACGTTTATGTTGGGAAATGGCGAATGTATGTTTTCTTTGTGTGAATGCATCGTTTATGTATATTTGGCCCAGTTTGGATATCAGTGAGGAGTGTAAACTCAGTGAGATTTGTGTGATTTCAGCGCTCCAGAAGCACCTGGTAGACATGAATATCGAAGGTCTGGACTCTTCATACCTCCACTGGATCGTCAGCACGTCAGGATCTCACAGCAGCCTCAGCTCTGCCGACGTAAGTGACCACAAACATTTAGACAAATTAGTAGAAAATCAGTGAAGTTTGTCTTCAGCTCCGTGTTGGACACACTTTGACTTCTTCTTTCCCTGATACAGGGAGAGTCACTAAGCAGCCCCGGAGACGGTAAAGGAGTCAAGTCTTTGGTCAACAAAATGACGTTCGCTCTGAAGTCCAAGTCGGTAAATGTAAAGGAGAAGATGATCAGCTTCATCGAGAACACCTCCACGCCCGTAGAAAGGTGAGATCCTACTTCCTCCTCTGAATCCTTCACTGAGAAACCTCCACCCTTCAAACACAAAACTCTCATCCTCCGCTTCTTCTTCTTTTTTACGGGTTTTATAGCTTAAGTTTTCTACTATTTCAAATTGTAAGGCTTCAATTTAATATTCATCAAAATTTCAAAATGTTCAAAATGATTCCTCTCATAAATAAAATAGTAAAAATAAGAATGAAATCACTTTATTAAGAAAACAAATGTTATACTTTGTTTTCAGTTCACAATAAATTCCATCAAAGTTTAATAATAAACATTTATTAGGTGTTACTTTGTCATTTGGGTTTAATACATATTTACTAGAGCTGTCAAAGTTAACGCAATAATATTGTGTTAACGCAAATTTGTTTTAAAGCAAGAATGAAGATGCTGGTATCATATGAAACTATAAAACCTGATGAATCCATCGGTACCAACCATGTCATACTAGCTGGTCATGAAGGAGGTTAAATAACGCTCCAAACTGTCAACTATCATGTCCATGTTCAAAGGGGTCCCTTGACCTCTGACCTCCAGATCAGTGAATGTAAATGGGTTCTATGGGTACCCACGAGTCTCCCCTTTACAGACATGCCCACTTTATGATAATCACATGCAGTTTGGGGCAAGTCATAGTCAAGTCAGCACACTGACACACTGACAGCTGTTGTTGCCTGTTGGGCTGCAGTTTGCCATGTTATGATTGGAGCATATTGTTTTATGCTAAATGCAGTACCTGTGAGGGTTTCTGGATCAATATCTGTCATTGTGTTGTGTTGTTAATTGATTTACAATAATAAATATATACATACATTTGGATAAACTCCCATGTTAATAAGAGTATTAAATACTTGACAAATCTCCCTTTTATGCTAAATGCAGTACCTGTGTGTGTTTCTGATTAGCTACAACATGTCATTGTTTTGTGTTAATTGATTTACAATAATAAATATATACATACATTTACATAAAGCAGCATATTTGTCCACTCCCATGTTGATAAGAGTAATAAATACTCGACAAATCTCCCTCGATTATTTATTTTTGCATTATTTATTTATATATTTTTTGCATTTATTTTTGTATTTTTTATTTTTGCATTTTGAACTGATAAAAAATGTTGCGTTAAAGAAATTAGTGGCGTTAAAATGAATTTGCATTAACTTTGACAGCCCTAATTTTTACAATACTTAAATAAGAACATACATCAATACACATCCTTAACATTCAAACTAACAATATGACTCTGTACATAACACAACCATTAAGACACACAACAACCAACACCGAATCTAATACATATGATGGCTCTAAATTTCATCTCTTACATAATTGAGAATATAAATCTCTCAACTGATCCATTAAATCACTAATAAAGTGTGATGAATAGTTCTCTACGTCTATCACATCTTAGAGAACGAGCCTGTAATAAAGGCTGAAGTGTCCCACTGACTGGACTGATGTGAACGGCGACTCTGTGGTCATGTGATGGCTGTAAACTGACATTTAGTTGTTCTGTATTTTAATTTAAGTGTACCATACCTTGTGCCTTATTCCACGCTAGAATGTCTTTCAATCTGCCCTGGCCAGAGAAGGTGATTCCAGATCGGTAAGAGCTCCCTGACATCGAGCTGTTTGTCACCAAGCATGCCCACAAACTGGCTGTAGACCGCCCCGCACCAGTCCGCCGGGCTGTAGGAGACACAGTGTCACATTAACGCATGCTACCCAACACCTCTCTCACTCATGTTAACGGCACCACCACACGTACGAGAGGTTTCAGATCTGTCTTCATGCTTTCACTAACAACGCTCAGTGCTGCTGAAGCTGCTCAGGAAGCTCTGAGCCGTCTGTACATCCACAATATCTCTGGTGTTTTTAGGTAGAGCCTTTAGCTTCACTTCTGTCTGCTTGGAGATGCACTTAACAGTCTGTCTTTCCATTTCATTGTTGTTCTTCTAGACCAGGGGTCAGCAACCTTTACTATCAAAAGAGACATTTTAAGCAAAAAAAATAATCTGTCTGGAGCCACGAAACATTTGATCATTGTGATGAAGGTAACACAGTTTATAGTCTAAGTATATATTATATAAGTCTAATGCAGTGAGGGCCAAAGAGACAATGTACTACGGAGTATTAGGGCCACATTGAGGGAAAACATCTGAGATTTACAGAATAAAGTCGTAATATTACGAGAAAAACGTCATAATATTAGGAGAATAAAGTCATAGCTTTACGAGAAAAAAAGTTGTAATATTACGAAAATAAAGTCATAACTTTACGAGAAAAAAAAGTCGTAATATTACGAAAATGAAGTCATAACTTTACGAGAAAAAGTCGTAATATTATGAGAAAGAAGTCATAATATTACAAGAAAAAAGTCGTAATGTTACGAGAATAAAGTCATAACTTTACGCAAAAAAAGTCGTAATATTACGAGAATAAAGTCATAATATTGTGAGAATAAAGTCATAACTTAACGAGAAAAAAAGTCGTGATATTACGAAAATGAAGTCATAACTTTACGAGAAAAAAGTTAGAAGTTTACGAGGAAAAAAGTCGTAATATTATGAGAATGAAGTCATAATATTACAAGAAAAAAGTCATAATGTTACGAGAATAAAGTCATAATGTTACGAGAAAAAAGTCGTAATATAATGAGACTAAAGTCATAATATTATGATAATAAAGTCATAACTTTACGAGAAAAAAGTCGTAATATTGCGAGAATAAAGCCATAACGTTACGAGAAAAAAGTCAGAAGTTTACAAGAAAAAAAGTCGTAATATTATGAGAATAAAGTCATAACTTTACGAGAATAAAGTCATAATATTACAAGAAAAAAGTCGTAATGTTACGAGAATAAAGTCATAACTTTACGCGAAAAAAGTCGTAATATTACGAGAATAAAGTCATAATATTGTGAGAATAAAGTCAGTGAGAAAAAAAGAAAATAACACGTAAAATTACTTCTTTATAATATTACGACTTTATTCTCTAAATCTCAGATTTATTATTTTTTTCTCAATGCGTCCCTAATACTCGTCGTACCGTCGTACCATAGACCTACAACAATGATAAATAAAAATAAAAATGTAAACAAAAAGCAGTTATTGATTTCCATGTTTAAAACTCCACAGGGAGCCACTGGAGAGGAGCTGAAGAGACGCAGGTTGCTGACCCCTGGTCTAGATGATAGTCAGGGCTATGCACAATAAAACACTAGTTAAAAACAAACCCTGTGATTTGCTTCAAATAGCCCTGAATATCATCCCCTGACTAATGTAGCTCTGCTGGAGTATAGATGTCTCATTTAACTTCTGTCTTTATATTTAACAGCATCACCTGGCAGTAGTGGGCTCAGGAGGTCTTCATGCCATCGCTATCTGTGTGCAGCCTCGTTGTTCTGTGTATTTAATGTGACTTTTCATCGCAGGCATTCATGTTTCTTCACATCCTTCTCTCAGTGCTGATGTGACTCTCTAAGATGTCCTGTTGTGTTTTATCTCCAGACATGTGAGCAGCAGCGACCGCGTCGGCAAACCGTACCGCGGGGTGAAGCCCGTCTTCAGTATTGGTGATGAGGAGGAGTATGATACAGGTAAACTGTACGGAGGAGTAACGCTGCCACGCCAGATAAAGAAATCACATCAGTATCATGTTATAATGTATAACGTGAAAGTTTATTATATTATTATAACAGGATGTTTTTTTTTATGGAGGACGGAACCTGCCAAAATAAAAACTACATAAATGTCTCGATAAATAAATAAATATGTCATTAAATATAATATATAATTATATAAATATATAATATTAAAAATAAATGTGTCCATTAATTAATTGATAAAATGTGACATAAATTGATATTTCTGTTTTAATTTGCTTCATTATTTATTTATATTTGTATTAATTCCCTTATTTATTTACTTTTCTGTCTCATGACACTCGTTGAGTGACAGTCCCCTCATTTGCATAATGAGGCAGAAATACATAAAAATACAGAAAGAAAATATTGCAGAAATGCAAAGGGAAAATCATGCAGAAATAAATAAATACATACATTAAAAAATAAATAAAACAATAAATACAAAATAAATGCAAAAACACATAAATAAATTTAAAATGTAATAAGAATAAATAAATAAATGGGAAAATGAAACCGAAGAGTAAATAAATAAGGGAATTAATACAAAAATAAATTAATAAAGAATCAAATTAAAACAGAAATATCAATTTATGTCACATTTTTTTAATGGCTACGTTTATTTTTAATATTATTTTTGCCACATTTAATGACATATTTATGTATTTATCGAGTCGTTTATTGATATAGTTATTTACTTATGACTTTAGAAGGTTCTGTCCTCCTTAGTTTTTTCACTTTATTACGACATACAAGCTTATAACGTCATAGCCAGAAACGTTTCTGGTTATAACAATATGCTATTTATCATGTTATAACATGAAACGTTTCAAGTTAAAACGTGATAACTTATTGTTATTATTTTCACATTATTATGACATACAAACGTTATAACAAGAAAATGTATGGTCGCCGTCTGGTTTTACCGTGATACTGATCTGTTTTTCTTTTTCTGCTGTGGCAGTGACACTAAGGGGCTGTTGGAAACATATAAATAATGTGATGCCTTTTATTTTGAAAAACACCATATGCATCTAATGCCCCCGCGCCCCCCCTCCTCCCTTCCAGATGAGATCGACAGCTCGTCCATGTCAGATGATGACAGGAAGGAGATCGTCAACGTCCAGACGTGGACAAACAAACCAGACGTAAAGCATCACATTCCATGTAACGAGGTGAAGGAAACCGGTCACATGTTCCCCAGGTGAGTCGCCGCTTGAATGGATTTAATAAAGTGAGTAAAATGATTCCTCACATGACACCCTGACACCCTGACACGCCTCCTCCCCAGCTGTCATGGGGTGTAGAAGGCTGGAAGTTGTACTTAAACGTGACTCATCACCACTTCCTTAAAAATGAATGAACAGCAGGCGTCGCAGTAATCCATGAATCCATGAGTCGTAACACCGACTCTGTTAACCTGTTGTTGTTGTTCTTGCAGCCACTTGTTGATCACAGCGACTCACATGTACTGCCTGCGGGAGATCGCGTCGAGGAAAGGCTTCGCCTACATCCAGTCCAGACAAGCACTGAACTCCGTGGTGAAGATCACGTCCAAAAAGAAGCACCCAGAACTGATCACGTTCAAGTTTGGCACCAACAACTCGGCTGGAGTGGAGATATCGGCAGTAGAGAGGTGCTTGTTGACAGATTTCACATTTAGAGATGTAATATCTTATCTTATTTATGACTAGAAGAACTTGTCACTCAATGCTGAGCTGCATCTCAAATTAATCTTCAGGTTCCAGCTTTCAGATGATGTACACCACTTCTATGTGACATCTACTGTTGACCTGCTATCTCCCCCTAAAGACCCCCTGAACCCCCTAAAGAAGTCTAAAACGGGTCTATTGTGGGTCTCAGAGGGTTAATCGTTTTAGGATATTAAAACTCTTTACAGAAGCTTGACAGAGAATGTGTTTGTTTGTTGGTAGTTGATCTCACTTCCTCTGTTTTCCCTCCTCTCAGATATTTGATACCCAACGCCGGCGACGCCACCAAGGTCATTAAGCAGCAGATCATGAAGGTCCTGGACGCTCTGGAGAGCTCGTAAAGAGAGACGACGAGGTCGTCGTTGTCTGGACACAAACTGTAAGAAGAGTCTCTGTCTGCCGAGAGTGAAACCTCCCGTCTCGTCTCTCTCTCTCCCTGCTGGACGGATCGGTGCGGTGTTGACTGTAAAGCGGCGTGTCGGTGTTTGGGACTCGGTGGACACGCTGCTGGCTGCCGGCCTGACGGACCGGCTGTGTGTTGAAATACTTTAGGTGCTCCCGCAGTCATCCAACCATTCTCTTAAGTTAAAAATATATTATTATACTGTATGTTTCTTTACCATTGATAAAAACATGGGATCTCATTAGAGTGCAATTCTACTTTGGCAACTTTTGGCCTTAAAGTAGCGTACGGACCGACCTGTTCAACCACTACAGGACTGACCTTTTCCTTTCACTTTAAAGGGATAGTTCAGGTGTTTCTCAGTGTGGTTGTATGAGGTTCTTCTCCATAGTCAGTGTATTACTACAGTAGATGGAGTTAGTAGAAACAGACAGGAGTACCAGCACGGGAGTAAGCAAAACACATTTTAGACACCAAAAAAAATCCCTTTCTGACGGGGAACTGAAGCCGTTATCTTTGCTCTCTTCAAAGCCACCAGACTCCATTCACAAAAACAGTAATTTTACCTCTCAGAACACAGGAGTTGCTGGTCTACCGCTGCCTCCATCGGTTAGTTTATGTTATTGTGAGACTTTGGTGTTTTAAAGGGTTAGTTCAGATTCACTTCAGAGTCTGTTTCTCCATACATGGGGCGTGCCGACTGCCATCTACTTTAGGCCCGTCAACAAATTTAGAGTAATTTGAATATATATTTGAATAGAAACAACAACAGATACTCGATTGTGAAAAAGAAGCATCACTACTGCGGCTGTCTGCCTCACAAGCACCGAATGCACCGTATGACGGGAGACTCACAACGTCACTTTAATTAGTTGAAAATTGAATGTAACATTAGGAGATTAAAGTGGTGAATTTACTCGATAAAAGTCACAAATTTACGAGAACAAAACTTGAATATTTTCTGAGATTAAAGTGAAAAATTTACAAGAAGAATTCACTAATTTACAAGAAAAAAAACTTGGACATTCTCTGAGATTTAAGTGGTTATTTCACGAGAACAAACTCGCAAATTTACAAGAAAAAAAAACTTGGATATTCTCTGAGATTAAAGGGAAAAATTTACGAGAAAAAAATCACAGATTTACTAAAAAAAATAATAATAATCTCTGAGATTATAGTGGTAAATTTAAGAGAAAAAATCACATATTTACAAGAAAAAAACTTGGATATTTTCTTAGATTAAAGTCGTATATTTACAAGAAAAAACTTAAATATTCTCTGAGATTTAGTGGTAAATTTACAAGAAAAAAATCTCAAATTTACGAGACCAAAACTTTAATATTTTCTGAAATTAAAATGGTAAATTTACGAGAACAAAACTTGAATATTCTTTGAGATTAAAGTGGTAAATTAAAGAGAAAAGCTCAAACTAAATGAGGAATAATTCAACAACGACCGTACTGATGGAGAGAACTCGGCCACAGAGTTGAAGATTATTATTTTATTGAGCTAAAGGGTGGATGGGTTAATCCTAATCTACCGTAGTTAATACACTGACTATGGTAGAAGTAGCTCATACAACCTGACTTCAAACTCTCCCTTTTAAACATCTCAGTTCTGACCGTCTTGTTTTGTAGTGACCAGTTTTGCAGCTCAGTCGTGTCTCTTAGTTTTTCCTCTCAGAGTAGATTTAATGATCATTGATCTGGTCAGGAAGTTAATGCGTCAGCCAGCTCAAACATTAACATGCACATCCCCCCATGACATGAGTCGGGTTTCTTAACTGTTTGTGATAACTCTGATTTCCCAGCAGGCCGGCCGCCTTAAATAGAAACTATTTGAGGGTGTTTATAACAGCGTCATGTATATATTGTGTTAACTGCTCTATATCGGCTCAGACCTTTGCAATGTTTGATTTTGAAAGCATATCCTGATTGTTAGAATATGCAGTGAAACTTAAACCAGACGTTCCCCTTTTACAGAGTTCCTAGGAGATAATTTATTCTAATGAGTTATAACGTCATCTCATAGCAGTCTGATGTAGCTCTCAGAAAGCAGCGCTCGCAGCCCCTCTGGACTACGTCAGTATTACAACAGGAGCTCCGGTGGCTGTAGTTATTAAAGAGCCTGAGCACCTCAGTATTTATCATCCCATTCAGATTCAGTATGTGAAAGATTCACCCCCCCCCATTAACCTGATAGAAATGTCCAGGTGAGATGGATCGAGGCTGTTACTGTAACTGAAGCAACGCCGCTGTGCTTTTCACTTACAGTTCCAGCTCTGAAAGGAACGAAAAGAAAATGTGTAAAGTCCTTATATATCTATGTTTTCATCTCAGTCCTCCATTAGTCTGAACTAAGCAGCTGTAGTTTGCTTGCCACTGTTGCCTTCGGCCTCATGCCTGTGATGATGATGATGATGATGATGATGATGATAATGATAATGATGATGATGATGTGTGATATTGGCACCAGCAGTGGCAACACATCACCTTATATCTCTGCTGCTTCTCTTCTAATCTTTAACTCTGTTTATAGACTTTTCTTCTCTCCGTTCTCGCTCACTCGTTCATCTGCGTTGAAGTCGAGTTGCGTCGGCAGCCTGAGTTTAAAGTGCTGACGGCTCCGGTTGAAACTTCTGTCCAGAGAGGGTTTACTATTATTATTATTATTATTATTATTATTAATATTATTATTATTATTAATATTATTGTTGTCTTTTAAAAATGAATGAGGGGAGAGTTAAAAACATGGCACATTTAGAATATGGACGACAAAAACTAAAACTTGTAGACTCAAATCTACGACAGTGTATCGGGGCCATTGAAGGTTTAAACTTTAAAATTACGGAGCCGAGGAAGGGGGGTAATATTCAGAGAAAAAACTCTGAATTTCTGAGATTAAAGTCGTAAATTTATGAGAAATTTACAAGAAAAAAACTTGAATATTTTCTGAGATTAAAGTGGTAAATTTACAAGAAAAAACTAATTTACTACAAAAAAACTCTGATATTCTCTGAGATTAAAGTGATGAATTTACGAAAAAAAACACTTACAAATTTACAAGAAAAAAAATTGGATATTCTCTGAGATTAAAGAGGTAAATTTACGGAAAAAAAACACTAACATATTTACAAGAAAAAGATTGGATATTCTCTGAGATTTAAGTGGTTAAATTACGAGAAAAAAACAGTCACAAATTTACAAGAAAAAACGTGAATATTTTCTGAGATTAAAATGGTAAATTTACGAGAAAAAACTCACAAATTTATGAGAAAAAAACTTGAGTATGCTCTTAGATTAAAGTGATAAATTTAAGAGAAAACAATAATTTACTAGAAAAAGAACTTGAATATTTTCTGAGATTAAAATGGTAAATTTACGAAAAAAAAACACTAACAAATTTACAAGAAAAAAATTGGATATTCTGAGATTAAAGAGGTAAATTTATGAGAAAAAACTCACAAATTTACAAAAAAAAACAATTTAGATATTCTCTGAGATTAAAGTCATAAATTTATGAGAAAAAAAACTTTCAAAATATTTTTTTTGTTATTAAGGAACCACATCGCTTTGCAAGGTTGGATCAACCTCATCACAACACAGACGCCGCCGTTAAACACCGCGGTAACGCGAGCCAGAGAATTTCTGCATTTTTTTCTTGCAGATGTATGACTTTATAATCTCAGAGAATATTCTGTTTTTTTTTACGTAAATTCTGAGTTTTTTCTCTGAATATTACCCCCCATCTCCCGGCTCCATAATTCTTTTCTTTTCTTTTATTATCTTTCTTCACTCCAGTCTCTCATAGCATTCCCATGTAATCATAATCATGCATCGTGCTGTAATTTAGTGATATCTCTCGTCAGTATTGACCGGAACGTAACTCGGTAACTTCGCCGGCAGAGGACGTCACCGCTAGTCGAAATGCAATGTGTCTCGAGTGTAATTTGCACCTTACTGTACTGCTATTATTTTCTAAGCGTTTCTGTTTTTAATAAATGGAGATTATTCGACTGCACCTGTGGAAGTTTAGTCATTCATATGTTGTTATTTGACTTATATGTAAATTAATATAGAGGTTATATTATAATACGACAGAGACCGTTCAGAGTGTGTGGAAATGTTTCCTCTATGTTGGAAAGGAGCTATTTTCAGAACAATTACTGCCATGTGTTCAAATACTAGAATGTAACTAAGTACATTTACCCAAGTACTGTACTTAAGTACAGTTTTGAGGTACTTGTACTTGAGTATTTCCATTTGATGCTTCCTTATACTTCTACTCCACTACATCCCAGAGGGAAATATTGTACTTTTTACTGCACTACATTTATTTTTTACTTACAGTTAGTAATTATTTTTTATATATAAAAAGTACAATATACATAAACCTAGTAGTATCTAATCTTGTAGTAATCTAAAATTCCAAACACCAACATTAAAACGTTCTTACATGTATTAATTTGTGATAATAGAATAATATAATATTCTATAATAATATAACACTTTGAAAGGAATTAGAATCAGGTTTATTTTGCCAAGTACATACAGATTTACAAGAAAAAAAATGGATATTTTTTTAACTTGGATATTTTTTCTAAGATTAAATTGGTAAATTTATGAGAAAAAAACTAAAATTTACAAGAAAAAAATGCATATTCTCTGAGATTAAAGTGGTGCATTTACAAGAAAAAAACGCAAATTTATGAGAAAAAAACTTGAATATTCTCTGAGATTAAAGTGGTAAATTTATGAGAAAAAAATCTAATTTACAAGAAAAAGTTCATATTCTCTGTGATTAAAGAGGTACATTTACAAGAAAAAAAAACACAAATTTACAAGAAAAAACCTGGATATTCTGTAAAATTAAAGTGGTAAATTTACTAGAAAAAACTCACAAAATTTACGAGAAAAAAATGTGAATATTCTCTGAGATTAAAGAGGTAAATTTACAAGAAAAGATGCACAAATTTACAAGAAAAAAAGTCTGATGTTCTTTGAGATTAAAGTGTAGTATTTAACTCCACTTTATTTACTTGACACTTACTAGTTACTTTATTATATATATATTATATATAAAAAAGCACAATATACATAAACCTAGTAGTGTCTAATCTAATAATAATCTAACATGCTTAACTCCAATGTATTAATTAGTGATAAAAAAACAGAATAATATAATATTCTATAATAATATAACACTTTGAAAGAAATCAGAGCGGGTTTATTTTGCCAAGTACATACATATATACGTAAAATTTTAATCTGGTTTTATGCAGCTCTCTCAATCTCACAAGAAAGGAGCCTTCTGTGTAATGAGTACATTTTACTTTTACATAAATATTTTTTTCTACTAATACTTTTGTACTTTTACTTAAGTAATATTTTTAATTGATGACTTTTTATTGTAATGGAGTATTTTTTTTTATACTTTTCCTACTTCTACATTTACTAAAGTAAACAATCGTAATGAGTACTTCCTCCACCTCTGACTAGAACAAATAAAAGCTGTTTTTATTTCTGATTACTGTAAACAAGTCAGTAAAACAAATCCTGCAGGAAGCTCAACAGCCAGAGGCCACATGAAGAGTTGATGTGGTCTCCTCTGTCTTTAGATTTAAATAAAGGTTTTATTCAGAAACAGTTCTATATAGTGTAAATAAACATTATATTCACTGTTTATAATGAGTAATATTATATTAAACATGTTAATATTAACTTTATTTGTGTTGCTGATTAACCAATGAGGAAAGAGGTACATTGATTCTGATTGGCTGCAAAACACCCACCCCCTAACTTCTCCTTTAAACTTCACAATAAAGCTTTTGAACTTTACATAAGCTCTAATAATGTATCATAGCGTAACTTAAAGGTAAAAGAACAATCAATTTAATCTTTAAATCATCATTATCATTGTTTTGTATCGTTGTGTTTTGTTTTACTGACGTCGCCCGAACTAAAGACTCTTATTTTGAAAGCCAAACTGTCAGCCGGAACTTGGTGCCCTGCCTAACTGCTCCCCTGCTCTCTGGACTGAACCAGAGTACCAGAATAACCAGAACAACCAGAACCAGAGAACCAGGACTACCAGTACTGTGGTGCATACATGTCCACTCTAGCTAAAGCCATGTCCAGTAAGTATATTATCTATTTATATATAAATGCATGTAATGTTGTAGCTAGTTAGTTAATGTGAACATAAACAGAGTTTATATTAGAGCTTGTTGTGTCTCCTCTGAGTGTGACTCTGTTATTAAGATGTAATAACAACACAGGGACCCTGGTCTGGTCTCATGTGGTCTCTTATTTTTTATTTTTATTTAACCTTTATTTAACCTTTATTTAACCAGGTTAGTACCATTGAGATTAAGAACCTCTTTTCCAAGGGAGACCTGATGGCCCAGACAGTCAGCAGCAAGAACACTAAGTTTTTATTTTTTTATTTTATTAAACAAATTCAAATTTACAACAACATGGCTCATAGATCATTGCATTAGAGTAAAAGGACAAGATGCATACAGAACAAGAACAAATAAAATATGTAAAATTATACATGAAGAGAATAATAAATTTAATTAAGGGGCTATAGGGTTGTATACCTGTAATTCATATTCATAATAATAATAATAATAATAATAATAATAATTAATTAAATTAAGGGCTATGGGGCTGTACCTGTAATTCATATTATTAATAATAATAATAATAATAATAATAATAATAGCTCGCTATAATAGAATACTGTCCATGATCTTTTTGCGTAATAAAAACACTTAAGTCTTCTGGTCTCTTGTGGTCTCATGTGGTCTCTTGTGGTCTCATGTTGTCTCTTGTGGTCTCAGAGTTCCGGCTGGCTGTGGTCCAGCTGAAGGTGACCAGTGTGAAGGCGGACAACCTGAGCAGAGCCCGGAGGCTGGTGAAGGAGGCGGCGGGACAGGGGAGCCAAGTGGTGCTGCTGCCGGTGAGGAGGACCGGGGGACCGGGGGACCGGTGGAGGGAGGGAGGGACAGAGGGCGGTCTCTGTGGGGGACAGTAGGGGAGGCTGGAGGACCGAGGGACGGAGGGAGTTCAAGATTAAAGTCTCCACTCTCTTCCTGCTGCTGTAAAACTGAACTAATCCCCTCTCACCTGTCGTTAATACAGGAGTGCTTCAACTCTCCGTACGGGACCAGCTTCTTCTCTCAGTACGCCGAGAGGATCCCAGGAGAGTCCACTCAGGTTCTGTCAGAGGCAGCGAAGGAGAACCAGGTGTATCTAGTGGGAGGTAGGGAAGCAACTGTGGCTGGATTACAAACACACCAGGGTCCATAGAGAAATATCTGAATGTTTACTTCTAATGATAATCCTGCTCAGTCGGCCCTTTTCACAGCAGCCATGTTATCATGTCATATCAGGGTGAACATCAGGTGTAACTGATCAAATGAATTATGGTTTCGTTATATTGAGTGTATCACAGCCACTCCAGTGAGCCAGCATGCAGTACAGTATACCAGGGCCATAATTAATGTTGTTAATTACACCTGTGTTCACCTGCAGTGACATGTCTAACTGGCTGCTGTGACTTTAAAGTCTTGCATATATATTTACAATATGTGTCAGATGTCAAATAGCTCTAAATACTCGCAGAATCAAACACCTTTTTCTTGTAAAATCACAGGCCCTTAATGTAAACACACTCTTGTTTTTTTTAATTTATTAATTGTATATAGTGTGATAAACTGTATAAATGTTACGCCACCAGTGTTTCCTTCTATCTAGAATATCAGGTTTTGGTGTCAGTGCCTTTAGAGTTAAAGGCTAACAGACTTTCTCCACCAACAACAGAGTTAATAAATGATTTTAGTTAAACCACTTGTGTGTTTTTTTTAGTGGAGTAGCAGCTTTAAAACAACGGCAGTAACATGTATTTATGGTTTATTTGACAGGGACAGATACAGTATATATAGACAAACTGAAAACAGCTGTTAGATGCAGCTATGTTTCAGGCAGTTCAGCAGCTGTGTTTCTGTGGGGGAGAGTAGCTCGCTTTGGTGTGGACTTTGTAACTTTGCAGAACTTTTACATGCACATAAAACTATATTTATAACTTATTAAAGGAAAGAGAAAAAGCCCTAAAGCGTAATAGGGTGCAGGTGTGTTGCTGAATGAACCAGGACGTAGTAGCTCTCTTAAAAGTGGTGAAGTTTGCAGCATATTTCCAGCGATCAGGTAGCGACTTCAGGACTTTGTTGCTCTGCTGGATCTGCTGCAGCTCTGTAATCTCTTCATGTTTTTGCAGAAAGGCTGAAGATTAAGTCCATTTAAACATTAAAACAAAAGCTTTAGTTTACGTAATGAAAAACTTAAAGTTAGCAAAACCTAAAATCTTGTATTTACTTAAGATGCAGCAATGATGGCATCTTATCTTCAAGGCCTGATTGTAAAGACACTCTCATGTATTATTTGTATAGTAACTGGTAATACTTTCATATCTCTTCTCCTCATTTACATTTAAAAGTTTAGCAGCTATTGATCTATGTTAATGATTTTATAACATGTTTGATAAACGGATGATGAACTGTTTAAAACTGTTAAATATCAGATTAAATGTCTCCAGAGAATAGTCTGCCCTTTATCAAGTCATTTTGATCACAATAGTTCTTTTTAACCACAGACATTTTACTGGAAAAGCACAAGAGATGAAGCACAAATAAACACCAGAGTTTCATCTCTATACTCTTTGTTACAACTTTGAAATGGTCGATATCAGGGACCTGGAACTGACACCTGACTGCTATACAGACATCATTAATGTCATTAATTACACCTGAGCTTCTGCTGCTATGACTTCTCTAAATGGAAAATGCATAAAGGTTTCTCTCTGGGAGTTGTTAGAAGTAATTCTGAGAAGTGTGTTAAATGAATATTATTGGTAGATGAGGCTGATTGTGGAGAACTGGGAGCAACAGAAGAATATAATCTTAATTTTCCTTCGTCACAAAATAACTTCCAGAACACTCTGAATGTCTGTCTGCTTTATTACATCGTTATCTCTTCTAGCAGCAACAAAGACCTTGTCTCTGTGCTCTCAGACATCAACAGTAAAGTGTTTCTAACGTGTTGTTGACCAGGATCCATCCCTGAGGAGGACGGAGGGAAGGTGTATAACAGCTGTACGGTGTTCGGACCTGATGGAGAGCTCATTCTCAAACACAGGAAGGTACGTGGGCATCATCTACTGAACCTGTGCATCATCTACGAGCTCACAGAGATCACAGCAGCAGCAGGACGTTCACCTCCTCTTCATGTTTCCTCCTTCCAGATTCACCTCTTCGACATCGACGTTCCAGGGAAGATCCGCTTCCAGGAGTCGGAGATTCTGAGTCCAGGAGACAGTTTGTCCATGTTCGAGACACGTAAGTGACGTCTCTTTGCCTCCTGTTGATTCGCCTGCAGCTGGACAAGCTTCACTTGACTCTTTATAATTCCTCCCACAGCATTCTGTAAAGTAGGCGTGGGGATCTGCTACGACTTGAGGTTTGCGGAGCTCGCTCAGCTCTACAGCAGGAAAGGTGAGCAGCTGGTTGGAGCGTTGGAGCGTTGGACTGGTTTTAATGTGTGAGAGGGAGAGCTGATCTGGTTGTCCTCTCTCTGTCCTCTTCCTGTCCTCAGGATGCCAGCTGCTGGTCTACCCCGGAGCCTTCAACATGACCACCGGACCGGCTCACTGGGAGCTCCTTCAGAGGGGCAGGTCAGACTCCGAGTCCACAATCACTTCACTACCTAGTGGAGACGATCACTTTACTGTTTAATGAGACTAGAGCTGTCAATAGATTAAAATAGTTAATCACACATTTTTTATCTGTTCAAAACCTTAAAGTAAAGTATTTAATCCTCTTATCAACATGGGAGTGGACAAATATGCTGCTTTATGCAAATGTATATATTTATTATTGGAAATCAATTAACAACACAAAACAATGACAAATATTGTCCAGAAACCCTCACAGGTACTGCATTTAGCATAAAGATTTAGCAAGTCCGAAAAAAGTTAAAAACAAAGTTTAAAAAAATGTCTGAAAAATATCAACATTTAAAAAAAAAAAGAAGTCAGAAAAAATGTCTGAAAAAAAGTTTTAAAAAAAAGTCAAAAA
>CAKALU010064960.1:86580-111697 GCA_916700995.1 Hozukius guyotensis | reverse complement strand
TGTCCTGTTTAAACAGCTACAGCTCTCCAATGTGGGATTGCCATTCATCTATCTTTCATCTTCTTTCATCTTAAGCTCCTACCATCCTTCCTTACACCTTCCTCTGTTTTGCTACAGCATATATGCTTATGTCCGGGGGTGGCCGTGTCGTCCTGCCATCCAAACAGCTCTTGCATAGCAGCCACAGGTGGCTTTTGCTGCCCTGCAGCTCCCAATCCGCATCAGCCAAACACAACAGCAGTCAGGCCCAAGAGGCCCATGTCAAATAGCTTCTTTAGTGAGTGCACCGAGGTCTGACGGATCATTTTCTTCTTTTCATCTGAAGCTCTTGGTGTTGGGAAGTTGACTGCTGAGTCCTACACAAGCACATTCCCCTCTCCTGCAGCTGAACGGCTCATTGTCATGTTGATATGTGGATGCAGGGACGGTTATCCATGAAAAACCCTGAATATAACAGAAACGGTTCAGATCAGTCATTTTACAGACAAATTCAATGTGGTCTTTCCAAGATAACAGATGGTCTATCATTACACCCAAATATTTATATGAAAATACCTGCTTGATTTTTTCGTTATGAATAATAATAGGAACTTGAGTCAGATGGTGAACCAAATCAAATTTCTTCCGTTTTCTTTGTGTTAATCTTAAGAGCATTACTGTCGCTCCACTCGACCATTTTGTCCACGCCATGTTGGTGCAGCCCAGGGTTGTCCGAGTTACTTAACAGAGATATTAGAACTGTATCATCAGAATACTTTAGAATGTATTGATTTGGTGTATTTGGTGATTTGGTGTATTTGTACGACAGTCATCGGTATAGAAGGTGAAAAGCATAGCTGAACTCACGCAACCCTGGGGGGCCACAACATTGGTCGTGATGGCAGTGGAAAGGGTTTTATTCACTTTTACAATCTGAACTCTGTTAGTAAGAAAAGAGGCATACCAACTAATCAAATAGGGATTCAGTTCCCACTGGACCATTTTTGACACCAAGATGTCTGACTGTATTGTGTTGAAGGCTGAAGAAAAATCTAGAAAGAGGGCTCTTGCATAGGTATTTGATTTGTCTAAATGTTTCGTAATAATATGAACCAGAGCAACAGCGTCTTCTGTACCACAACCCTGCTTATAGGCAAGTTGATATGGATCGAGTTTGTCTTTTGTTGTACTGACAAGATACTGCAGCAGAATTCTCTGCACAGTAAGGGGCACCGCTCCTTCTTTTTCTTGGATATTCTCACCTTCTCTCCATAACTGACATATATTGTAAAACTCAGCTGGATGCAGCAATACAATGGAAGTTTTCTGGATGTGTCCATAGTGAATCTGTGAAATGAAAGAAATCCATAACTGAAGTAGAAATAGTTTTGTCAGGTTGGGGAAACGCGCATAATGTACACTCCTGGATTCCACTCAACATTACCCTGATGGTATGGAGCAGTGTACGAGGACTCAACAGTAGAATTTTCCATCACTTTTATACGTTCACTACTGTGTTCCTGCACTGTATTGTTCTGGGTTGACTTGTTCCGTACTTGTTGACTTGTAGCCTGATCAAACAGCTCATTTTGTGTGGCATGTGAATATATCTCCATCTTTAGACTTTGATCAGCCCCCACCCTCAGTCCCACCCACCACTGGGCCAAACCTAGCTATTCACTCTGTCCACGGCGTCCTACGAATTGCAGTCGGCAATGTGCTGAGCTCTTTTCATGTCCTACTGTAAACACAGGGCAGCTCCGACTCAAGAGCATGAAAGGAAACTGAGGAGGAGATAAATGGATCAGAGTGACTGAGCACCCAGATTTGAGCTGGATAACAGGATTTGTACCTGATATTCACTTTAAGCCTTTCTCAAATACCTCAA
Organism: Hozukius guyotensis; assembly: GCA_916700995.1. Taxonomy (NCBI): domain Eukaryota; kingdom Metazoa; phylum Chordata; class Actinopteri; order Perciformes; family Sebastidae; genus Hozukius; species Hozukius guyotensis. The sequence goes on along the minus strand of CAKALU010064960.1, from coordinate 109,830 downwards.
AACATTTGCGTGTTGTGTTTTCAGCTTAAGGCCTTGGCAGGTGTGTAACATGACTCTAGTTTCATGGAATAGAGTGTCCAAAAATCTCAATTGACTGACTGCTATCCAGTAATCGACAGCCTTTTATATAACCTTGGATACCGTGTTGCAAGATGGCACGCCATTCATTCCGATAAAAGTTGCTCTTTTGGCGCATACACCGCTGAAAAATCCAGGCTACCTCTGATTATCACATTAGAGGTTGCACACTAGAGACCTCTTCTGGCTGACTTCCTGCGGACTCCTCGCAGAAAAAATGGCATTGATTTACTGATACAACTATTTGAGATCATTGTTTTAAAAATAAGATAACAGATTTAAGGAGACGCGTTAAAGTAGCCTATCATTTATAGCATTTTGATCACGTATCATTTACCCACAATACTCTTCAATTTAAAAAGGTCACAAATTGACAAGCTGTTGGTTAAGTTAGCTACGCCACAGTTCCACCTGGCAGTTACTGGGGTCTGCAAACATTTAGTGACAACACATTTACGCATAAGTACTAGTTTGTGTGGTGCAACCCCATTCAATTTAGTGATGCATAACTCTCCACTGAGTTAACACATTATAACTAGGCTAAATTTTAACTTTCATAGCAGTAGTGCAATCAGTTAAAGCCTCAGTAGGCAGAAATCTTTTGGCATTATTGGGCAAAAATTCCATAATAACCTTTCAGCATATTGTAATTCAAGTGTTCTGAGAGATAACTAGACTTCTGCACCTCCTCATGGCTCTGTTTTCAGGCTTTAAAAAATCTAGCCCGTGACGGGAGACTGACCAATCACAGGTCATTTCAGAGAGAGAGCGTTCCTATTGGCTGTGCTCCGGCTGGTGGGCGGTGCTTGGTATATCCTCAACTGATCTCAGCATGGCTGCCGGGTCACAAAATTTCTCATTTTACAGCTAAACAGTACACTACGAGATGATTCTGAAAACATTTGAGGAGGCATTACAGTAACAGAATATTGATTCATATTTGATCAGCGCTGCCTAGTTTGACTATTTGACCGGATTTCACGAGTGATTGACAGCTGCTCAGAGACGGCAAGGTTCCAGATCAGCTCTGATTGGTTGCTTTCCTCCGGTCTGTGGAATCCTGCGGATTGAGATTGAGCCGAAGAGAGGCCACTCGAGGCTGCTGCTGCTGCAGCGGGGAGGATACGGCCAGCGGGGACCCTCCAGAACCTGAGCTGTCGAGAGCAAACATCAACTGGTGGAGCCTTTGCTCAAATTGCCCTCCGATGCCAACAGAAACAGAATTTTTCTGCTGTAATGCGTGGGCAGTTTTTGTTGGATGCTGTCGCCGACGACAACCCAGAGAGCGCGAGCCATGTGTGTGTGTGTTACTATGCATGAAAGTTTTCCTCCTCACTGAGACAGAGGTGTGCTGGAGACCTTCTCCAGCATCCTGAAGATAAGTTAATATCTATATCTAATATCTATTAATTCGTCTATAGGACACCCACTGTAAATAGTTGATTCATATTGAATTTGCTTGAATTTTATACTTCAGAAAAAGTGAATGTTATGATTTAGAAAAATTTAATTTTATAATTCAGAAACACAAATGAATTCTTTTTCTATTTGTAATGCACTAAAAAAGAGTTATGTATCTGAATGCAGTAAGTAACTGTGAACCGCCTCACGCTGAGAATGTTATGTAAAAAATTATATTTGGTAAACATGTTCATTGGTAATAAAATTTGTCATTTCATTGATGCTTTGTTTTTGTTTGTTTCAGCACATCAGAGAATTTAAGGGATTTCAGTTAGGGTGCTTTCACATTAGGGACGCGGGCCCGGATCCGAGTACACTTGTCCCCAAAGTCTACTTCGATTGATTAGTGTGAACGCTTCGTACCGTACTTAGGCACGGTTCGTCGATCCGATCTGTGCCCGAGTCCACTTGAAAAGGTGGTCTGGAGTACGGATCATGTGTACTCGGGTACTGTTCGCATCAGGTGTGAAAGCCAACCGTACCGAAACATGGAAGTGGACTGCTAGTTAACACGAGTAACGTTAGCAGTCAGCGAGTAGTTTTGAAAGGGCAGGCCTTATTTTAATGCCGCCGGTCTCCTCCGACATCTGTATACACATAAAACTGTTTCATATCTATGTCTTTATATTGCAGCATGCGCTGATCTCATCCTCTGAACTGCACGGCCGTGGGTGATAAAGCAGGAAGGCAGGCGAGAGATTCATTAAAATATAAACAATAGTAGGTGATGGGGTCGGGCGATATTATTTTATTTAGCTTTAATGGTCTACCGCTGAAGAACGAGAGCTGCTCAGCGGGAGGAAACAGAGTGTAGAGCGGCATATTTTCAGATCAAACTCTGTGAAATCAGAGTTTATATTTTGACCAAAGCAGAGTTGGTGATTGTTGGAAAGAGTAACGACGACGGTTTGTGACTTTTATTTTGTTTCTGTCCAGTTTGAATGAGGTGTTTTTACGATGCTCCGCCACTAATAACAGCTGATCTCAACATAAACAAATACACATGGATGATGTACAAGTGTACTCGGGTACGGAACAACTTTACTAATGTGAAAGCTGAACGGAGAGGGGGGGCAATCGTACTTGGGGCACGGTACGGATCAATCGTACCTAATATGAAAACACCCTAAATGTACCTGTAGAAACCTGTAATGGCCCTCAAACCTAAATTCTATGTTCTATTCTTTTCTATGAATTTGATGTTAGAAGATAGATCAATATTGTTTATGGATAGATTATTTCTATCCACCCTTACTCATTAATAACTATATTACCATTGGAGAGACACTATTGCCTATTATGGTCTTGAACTGATTTGCTCTGGACACGGTCTTGACTTGGTCTCGACTGCCTTTGGACTTGGACTTGACTTGAACTCGACTGGACCTGGTCTTGAACTTGATTTGGACTCGATTAAGTCGGACTTGACTACAGCCCTGGAGAGATCAGCTTTCTCTGTCAATATAGCAGCACTGGGGAATTTATTTCTTCAGTGGACTACAATTACCATCAGCACTGATTGGACCTCCACATAAATGGTGGTGAATCTTCCCTTCAAGTTTTAATGTTGCCAGCTGATATAGTGGGTGGTTAGTCTTAGTAGTTACTATGAACACACAAACCGTGTGGTAGATGCACAAATAGCTGGTGCAACCCAGTCCTGGAGAAGTGAGAAGTAGTTGGGATGGTGAGGAATGAGGTGGTATCTTGGCACAGAAACTGTTATTGCAAGTCTGCAGGTGTTTGGTAATTGGATTAATGCAGGAGCAAAAAGAGGAATGTCTTTCCTTCCCAAAGGACAGACAAGATTGTTTCATACGAGTGGGCGAGGGAATCATGACGACAAGCTTTATCTTCTCCACATCTCACCCACACAGCACCTCCCGTAACTCCATGAGAGTTTTTGTTTCTCCAAATGTGACAGTAAAAAAGAAAAAGCCCCCGGCCTGGTGCTGCGCTCACCCTCCAGAGTAGGAGTTTATCTAAAAGCAGAAGCATAACAAAGAACAGCGTGGATGAAGGATGACGATAGATAAAGGGCCTCCTCAAGGTTTGATCCCTCTCCAAGAGCAACTTGGGTGACTTTAGCCAAACAACCCCCTTCATGTTCTTGTATGTTCCTTGCTCCTTCCACCCAGAGTGTCTGGATGAATCCAGCACTTTGTGGGGCTCTAGACAAAACAATTGTCATGGTGATGTTATAAAAGGCAGCGTGGTAGTGTATCCCATGGTAATGTTGGCTTAGTTAGATTGGAGAATGTCCAGGTTGTTGAGATAAGAGAGGCCAGAAGTGATGTTTTATACAGACTAATCTACTGTTGGTTTCAAAGGAACGGACATTTTGGAAAAGTTGTGTGTGTACTCTGCAAAATCTTTCATTTCTTAAACGTCATATATACAAGAAACCCAGCTTCTGTACCTGGGGTAGGGAATTAAAGAAACCTGGTCTAACCTGTCAGTGGTCTATCTGAGTGGGTCAACCGAAGTTAGCTGACCCTCCTTCATCAGATGCTGGTTGGCTTTAGTGACAGGGCTTCTATTAAGGGATGGAAAATACATCTATCATATGATGGTTTAAATTGACTTTAACCAACTCCCCAAAAAGAGAAGAGACAAGACACAGATTGAGAAAGAGAGAAATAGAAAGTATGGATGTACAGACAAGGGAAAGGGCGTTCATATGGACCCCTTCCTGTATGAAAGGGGTAAAAGACCTCAGACAGGGTAACAGAAGCATGGATGAAAGGATGAAAGGAAAGATGGTCCATGGAGCGATGAAGTGGATGCCAGACTCAGCTGCCCACCTAATGACTAAGTCTGGTTTACTTCTGCATTGTGTGGTCCACTTAACATGTTCATTAGTGCCACCCAGGCACCATCAAGTATTATATTTCAGTCAGGACCATTTTAGTCAAAGAAAAACTTTATTTTTCATTTGCAGTAATATATATTATATTTATATATATATTTTTGGCTCTGTTCTGGGACCTCCCTGCCCGTCATCCATGTGCCTACGTGGAAGCATTAAGGGCAAGGAGAGCACACCTCATTGCCTTTCCATGGGCATACATGGAAAGCCAAAGGCAGGGAGAGCAGCAGCAAAATTTTGATTGGTACAAAAAATACTTACATAATAATTATTGTCAGACTTTGACTCTGCAGCTTTAACTGCTTCACTGTTTATGTTCCACCTGGCTCATGTGGCTCCTACATGCTAACTTGAGACTATTATTAACCGAGTGTTATTTCATTTCTTCAAGTATAACATTTATCAAACTAACATTTATGTTGGAAACAGACCATATATGTTCCGAAGTGTCAGCTTCAGTTTCAGCCTTTTGTTTTGATTAATCAAGTGTTCATTCCTCAACGGAATCATTTCGGACATTTGAGACAAAGCAAATATACCCCGTCTTTGATTGGACAATAAGCGTAGTTCCAGAGAATCACTTACAAATACTTTCAAAAAAATTCTGCTGTGATAACTTCAGCAAGTTCAATCATCTCACTTTCACGGACACTGCATCTGTGTATCTTCTGTTCATTCCATAACTGCTTTGAGATTTTATCAAATAAATTAACAACGAGATTAATAATAAAAAATTAAAAGTTGTTCCAGCAGTTCATGATAAAGGCGCAATTTGCCAGTGGCAATTGTAGAGACATTTCAGGCACATTAAAGGTTCATAGAGCTTTATATAAACAGGTTTAATAACCAGTATTCTTTATTATGTGAAGATGTTACACACTCCGGTACAGTAGGTGGTGGCATGCATCTTTAACGTTGGTAGTCCGCCAGTAAATCTAAATGAGAGAAAGAAGTAGGTCGTGAATGTAAGTTGAAACATTAGCAAATAAAATTGCTGAAAGTTCTGACTGAGAACATTGGGTCAGATTGGTCGTTATTACCATAGATATATACAGGTAGGTTTATAACGGGATAACATTAAATGGGAAAAGTTTATCTACAGGAGAATAAATATTTGAAAGTGTAGCGCCTCTGATACTCAACCCGTGGGAATAATAGATACGCCAACATCTATCTAGGTTCCTTAAATAACTCAGGAGAGTTATTATAGAGTTGAACAGTTGACAATTTTTATTGCATCACAGCAATTAAAGCTGAAGTAGACAAGATTGGAGCATTGGAGGCGTGGAGAGGAGGTCGTGTTGCTCGGGCTCTATCTATCTGACGTGGAGAGGAAGTCGTGTTGCTTGGCCTCTATCTATCTGGCGTGGAGAGGAAGTCGTGTTGCTTGGGCTCTATCTGTTTGGCGTGGAGAGGAGGTCGTGTTGCTCTATCTGTTTGGCGTGGAGAGGAGGTCGTGTTGCTCGGGCTCTATCTGTTTGGCGACGCCGGGAAGCTGCTTGACATCCCCCTGGATCCACCTTCTCACATATGTTCAAATTACATGTATTATCTTTTGTCATATGGATTGTCTATGTTGTATTTTCATCATGTTGTTACTCTGAACACACGACATCTATTGCACGTCTGTCCATCCTGGAAGGGGGATCCCTCCTCTGTTGCTCTTCCTGAGGTTTCTTCCATTTTTTTCCTTGTTAAAATGTTTTTTTTTTGGTTAAGGTTTTTCCTTATCCAATGAGGGGGTCGTACTGTAAAGGACAGAGGGTGTCGTATCCTGTACAGATTGTAAAGCCCCCCGAGGCAAATTTGTGATTTTGGACTATACAAATAAAATTGACTTGACTTGTAATACATTATTGTTCATTAGAAATGGAGTCTCTCCTGATTGAACTCCTATTATCACCTTAATGGTTCTGATTTGGTTAAGTTCAGGCAACTTAAGCTACCTGTTAAATGTGCAAACCACCTTTACATTGCTGAGCCCGATATGCTCCACACAGAGAGAGAGAGAGATGCAGCTTGGTTTGCAATCAGTCATGAGACAGGAATGGATAGTACAAATCCATTCCCTGTGGTACAAAGATGTTAATGGGTTAAGTATTCCTGGAGCAAACTGATTTGTATGTGCCGTCCAACCACCTATAAACACAAACATGTTTATTACAGCTCTGAATGTCCACACTGTAAGCCGGCCATCATCACACTGCCTTCCTGATTTCCTTCTCAAGAACTCTGTCTTTTGTGTGTCTTTGTAGTTGTGATGCATCAGTGTGGAGAACCTTCTGACAGTCTCTCCTCACAGACAGTCGTGGTGGTGCACTTAGTTGTACACACAAAAAGTGGCAGAGGTAATTGTTTGGAAAAAGAGAGCTTGAGAGAGAAGTTTAAATACCACCTACAACTCCACACAGCTGGCCAGTCACTGCGGAAAGTGGGCGTCAATGTCGGTTTCAACAATAAGTTTAAACATTGTCAGATGTAGCCTCGGTCACTATCAGACATTTTCCTTTAAAGCTGGTGTATTCAGATTCACCAAGCTTGAACCACTGGTCTTCACTCATTGCCATGCTGTAGTATGACTACTCATAGTGTTTTAAAATATTACCCATCAGTCATGTACACCGACATTTTAAATGGGATGGCTCACTGAGAGTTGAGTGCCTTTTCATAACAATAAAGCTCCATGAGTGTGTGGTGGTGACAGAGGAACCTCTAGTGGGAACAAACAGGAAACAATGATCATTCATCACCCAGCATAGTCACTCCTAATCCCCTCTGATCCTCCAATTACTGCACTGTCTGTGGTCAGGTCAGTTCTTCAGGAATACTTTAGCAAATTATCAGGAATCTGCTCCAGTCAACACTTCCACAACCCCCTAATGTTAGACATGACTACCGACCACCAGGTGAAGTTCCTACCATAACTGTATCTTGTTATACCCCCGCGACGACGTAGTCGGGGGTATATAGCGCTCCGCATGTCCGTCCTTCCGTCCGTTTCGTTTCTGGAGTAGAACTTGGAAACCATTTAACTTAGGAACTTCCAACTTGGTGTGATGGTTGACAGTGTGGGCTGGTTGTGCCTTTTGGGGGTCAGAAGTCCAGGGTGCCCATTAGTTAATTAGTTAATGCCCATTAATTCCATTAGTTCCAAAAGGGCAAAACCTTTGGCCCTACTTTAGTAGGGGTCAAGCGGTGAGCGGGGGTATGTGAGTCATGCTCACTTTTGCCATGTAATATATTGTTTTAACAATGTGAATGTGCACTATTTGATATGTTTTTCTACTGTCTTGGTGTACTGTAATCTCTTGTTGGCTATGTATTGTTTTAAAGGTCCCACATCGTGCTCATTTTCAGGTTCATACTTGTATTTTGTGTTTCTACTAGAACATGTTTACATGCTGTAATGTTAAAAAAAACCTTTAATATATTTTATTTTCCTCATACTGTCTGCCTGAATATACCTGTATTTACCCTCTGTTTGAAACACTCAGTTATAAACACACAGTTTTAGTGCATTTCAACGGAATTGCAACGGAATTGCGTTGCTAGGCGACAGTTTGGGTCCATGTTTACATCCTGTCAGCTGATGCTATTTACATACACTGCAACCAGGAATAAACTGGGACACATTTAGAATGTTTATGTTTAAAACTGTGTAATGGTCTAAATATTGTATATTTGTGACATCACAAATGTATAGAAATCCTAACGGCTTGTTTCAAACGCACAGTTTCTGAATACGGGCTATGTTTGTTTCTCCGTATATTGAGCGTTTGGATAGTTTAACAGTATTTCTAAAGCACTTAAACCTGCTTCATAATATAAAAGACCCGAAAATCTCACTTTTTTCAATATGGGACCTTTAAGCTGAATGCAGCACAGCCCAAGAAAATTTCCCCTTGGGAAAATAAAGTATATATCTCATCTTATCTCATCTCATCTCATCTTATGTGTTTATAGTAAATTGTTATCTTTAAACAGAGCTGTCTCTTTAAGTGGTGATGGTGAATTTCATATTGGCCATTGTCATGTTTCATTGCTTTAACACCACTCTATACCGTGGTCTTACATTGAACTAAGAGGTCTGTTGAGAGCTACTGGTTGGTGGGCGCACCCTTGCAGATGATTTAAGCAGCCAGCTATAAATATCAGCCCTGATTAGCCTGAACATTCCTGCAACATGCCAGTCCATCCAGCTCTCCTGGTAGTCTGAAACAACACTGTAATTATCTGCAAGGCTCATAGTTACTGCTATAATTTATAGACAAGCACTTACACTGTTCAGATGTAATGTCAGGATTAAACACTATGGCATTCAGAGAGATTACTCTGAGCTGATTCACAGGAAATACTCACAAACCCTAACCTCTTCAACCCTGCCGGACTCACTTGCGGGTCTATTATTGCAAACTCATGCTGCACGGCCAAACATTGTTTAAACCCAGAGGACTTCCAAAAGCATGTGGTCGAGGTCTTATTTCCAGCCCTATCACCAGACAAGGACATACTGTAGGTATTGGGTGAATTTTCCAATATTACATTCAGTGCTTATACAGCATGGTTATGGTACTGAAAGGGAAAGATTGAGGTAAGGCAAACATAAATTGCAGGTCTGTGACAGGAGGTGATCACAAGTCTCCTGCACAAAAGTTTAACATGCTACATGTCAATCCATCACCCCGACCTCCACATACTTACTCTGAGGAAACGTCCAGTATGGACTTTACTCCTCGGTATGCTGGGCTGCATTTCTCTCTCATCCTCTGGTGGTATCTCCCCCCAAACTATGGTTCCCCTGAGCCTAGAAACAACAGAAGAGAATTGCCGCTCACCTGGGTCTTTAAAATCAAAAGTTTTCAAAGTTGCAAAATACTATATGTCAGGCTGACTTTTTGGGAAATGTATATAAAATAATGCATTGTGCATATGTACACTTCTATTTGATATATTCAGCAATGAATCCATGGCATCTTTGAATATGGTTTAAATATTTATATTTATATAGCAGCCCAACTAGTAGGAGGTATTTCATGTCTCATTAAATATACAGTGTAGTAGCTTTAGCTTCCAAGTAATGATTTTTATTTGAAACCCATCACACACTGAATGTGTAATATTCCAGTGTAGATTTGGGGTCCACCGGCTGGCTGTCTACTGTGATTAATGGTGAAGTTTGTCTCTGACTGACAGCAGAGACTATATTCCTTTCCCCAGCTGCTGCTGGATGATTGGGGTTTGCTGACATTGTGGTTTGCTGTGTGGCTTGGATGAAGGGCTGATTACATGTGTAATGAAGACTGGAGAAAGCCCTAAAACACCCACAGAGCCTTCCTGGGTTGACCACAGAGAATCTGCACGTGTGTGTGTGGGTCTGTCTGTGATTCATTGAAAAGTAACCAAAGCCATATACAGTATATTTCTGAATTTTTGTTGAGGATATTTATGGTCCCCAGAGGATGAATCCTAAATTTTCGGTTGGCAACCTGACCTTTTCTAGCATCAGTGGTTACACGTCTACTGCCATGGAAAGAACTGCCATTAAGTCAATAATGGGGACAACACTTTCTGAAGTTGGTCCAGTATTGAGGGAGCTGGCAGCCGCGAAACAAGCTGCGAGGACAGTGAGCAGCGTTAATGTGACGTTACGGCCACTAACAATTCTTGTTGTTGCCTCTGACAGGCTCAGATTGTTATTAGAAGTGTCTGAGAACATTATGGAAAGGACCCTGCAGAGAAATAAAACCTCTTCTTACTCTCACTTGATCCAGTCTGTTTGTTATTGTGTCCAAGGAGGAGTCTCGTTGGGACATACTGGGCAGCAACAGGTCCCACTCTTTACAGCATTCTAGGGTCACAGCACCAACAGGAACACCAACAGTCTCCCAAGCTCCGCAGCTGAATCACACTCCTCTTCCTGTTGCCCCCCCTCCCCCCCGCCCCCCTCTCTCTCCTCATCCACATTGTCATCCTTGAGCGAGACTCTTTCCATCATGTCAGATACTTATAATAACAATCACAGCCTGTCATGGCAAAAAACAGCACTGTTAGTTCATGTAAATTGACGGTGAGTGCTTGTTCCAATAGGATCACATAGAAGCCTGTAAACACAAAAACATGAGAAAATAGGGTCCAGGTTGAACTATACCAAAGTTACCCTTTAAGTTTCATAATTGGTGGCGAGTGTGGTCCGTGTATCGATCATTTTATCCAGTTTTTGCAGGGTTCTAAAATGGTTTTGTGTTTGCCTCGCCTGTGTAACCTAGGATGCCTTGCATGCAGCCTTACAACAGCTCATCTGTTTTGGGATCCTCACTGAACATAGTCATTTTGGACTTTTGTTTTATAGTAGTTTGAGCTTTTGGACAGAGCATCATGTTGTTCTTTGTAAGAATCCAATGTTTCAGCCAAACCTCTGACTCAGCAGTAGAAAAACAAGGAGAAACTGTACAGATGTGTCCAGTGAACACTGCTGATTAGATTTCTGGAGTATGACGGAGGACCAGAGCTGCTGTTTTGGGATCTAATAAGGAGAGGAGTGGCCTTGGATAAGCCTGAATCTGTATTTAACTTGATTGTTGGCCATCTGTGCCTAATGTGAAAAATATTTATCGGAGACTTTGGAGACACGGTGAGAGAAATAATTAATTGCTTGTGAAAACAGGGACTTGCCAAGGACCATATAACAAGAGCCCCTGCTAAATGAAGCATCATAATGTAGGAATGTCCAACATGCACCCTATCAGACCGAAGCTCTTAGCCCACATCAGGCTCATAAACAAAATCATATGCATACAGTATATGTATATGATGATTCTAATTAAGTTTTAAGTTAAGTTGCACTCTGGAGAAAATGTATGTGCTTGTGCACATACATTTGTGTCCCACAAACTGTGAAATAAGACGACCCAGTCAGTTTTGTGTGAGCTGCCTCAATCAGAAAACGTGATTCAACAAACCGTTCAGATTTTCACAGAAGATTAATTGATATGTCACAGTAGGAAAAGCACAGGTGTAAATAATGATGACTGAATTCCATTTAACTGCTTTGATTTCAGGATCCGAGTATTGTGCATTGTGCTGACTCACTATCAGTCTCACTGGGACACCTGAATAGAACAGAGCTATTGTTAGTGTTAGTAGTTACACATGTGCTTTTCCCACTATGACAAGTCAAAATGTGTGCTGTGTAAAAGGCCTATTTGGCTCCCCTTCCTATGTCACATGCAGCCTCATTAGAATATACCGCCCACAGCTGGAGAACTACCTTTGCAAAGGTGCACCATATTTTTTCTCTCAAGCCAATCAGAGCAGACTGGGCTTTTTGGGGAGGGGGGTCTTAAAGAGACAGGCACTAAAACAGAGACACCCTCAGACAGAGGGTGAATACAGGTATATTCAGACAGACATGTGTTTTTTGAATATTAAAGGTCCCATATTATGCTAATTTTCAGTTTCATTCTTGTATTTTATGTTTTGACTAAAACATGTTTACATGCTGTAATTTAAAAAAAAAAAACCTTTATTTTCCTCATACCATCTGCCTGAATATACCTGTATTTACCCTCTGTCTGAAACACTCCGTTTTAGCACATTTCAACGGAATGCAACGGAATTGCATTGCTAGGCAACAGCTCGGGTCCATGTTTACTTCATGTCAGTTGATGTCATTCACATACACTGCAACAGGAACTGGGACACCTTTATTATGTTTACGTTTAAAACTGTGAAATGGTCTAAACATTGTAGATTTGTGACATCACAAATGGACAGAAATCCTGATGGCTTGTTTCAAACGCACAATTTCTGAATACAGGCTGTGTGCATTTCTCCATGGATTGAGCATTTTGATACTTTCACAGTATTTATATAGCACTTCAACCTGCTTTATAATAAAAAAGATGTGAAAATCTCACTTTTTACAATATGGGACCTTTAAAGCATGTAAACTTGTTCTCGTAGAAACCCAAATTAAGTATGATAAATGAGCATGATACGTCCCCTTTAAGAGAATTTGTGGCAACTTTCTCATACTTAGAAGTACGGACAAATTTCATAAACAGATAGTCTGCCCTTCTGAAATAGTATAATTAACAAACTTAATGCTAAATGTATATTCTGTTCACCATATCATCTCATCATCATGCCTTGCCTTGAGATCACCCTCTGTTGCACCCGGCAGTGTAACATCACCTACTTTAATATTATACACTATAATATATCTCCATGATTTTCCCACCTCCTTGACCACCTCCTATATTAGTCATGGACTGCTTTGCTTTAGAAAGACAATTATTAGTATCTAACATCATGTAGTGTAAGCCACGTCTACTATTATTACTATTAATATTTTATATTTGTTTAGGACATTTGCTAAACAAAGTGGTCCTCTAATACCAATGCTGACACTGCTAAATTGTGTGTTTTTGTCTGCTGGGTACAGACAGCAGAAAGCTCCTCAGTGTGAGTCTTCTTTTTTACTTTTTGGAAACATTTTTGCAGATTAAACCTGCTCACAAACAGAGCAGAACAGGCAGGTCTTTATGGCAATTTTCGGAGGGTCGATAATGCTAACAATCAAATCTTGTATTTTTGACATATTTATGTACAAATATTGAAACAATGATAACAAAACATAATAACTAAGTAGGACACGATTAAATAATAATGACAACCTAATAAGTAAATACATGAGCACACAAAAAATAAAATAATAATAATAAATCATAACATTATTAAGTGTAATAGCAGGTAATTGGATACATCATTTCATTCTAGATACATAATATATAATGTTTCTATTTGAGACGTTTAACATGTTAACGTAATAACACATTTTTCACATCTTAGTAAGACCTAATTACTGAACACCCTTTGTTCTGTACTTCTCCCATTTTTCCCATCTTTCCTCAAAAACATGGACTTGATTCTTGATTCTCATAGTTATTTCTCCATTGCGTATATTTCATTTAGCAGATCTTTCCATTTACAATTCATTAAGTCATCAACCTTAAACCAGTTCCTTGTTATTTGCTTAATTATAGAAACTCTTATCATTAAGAACAGATGCAAAATCTATTTTTTGAATCTCATCTGGTATTTTCCCTAGTAATAAAATTACTGGGTTTTTGGTTAAACTTATATTAAAAAATGTTTGAGATTTCTCTAATAGCCTTTCCCCAAAAAACACTGATTATTTTACATGACCAGAATATATGTCTGTGTGTTGCCATCTCCTCGCCACATTTTCTCCAACATCTTGGCGTTACATTTTCCTTATTACCTCCGCCAAGGCCAAAGGCCTAGGAAGGAGATTATGTTTTCTCCGGCGTTGGTTTGTTGGTTTGTCCGTTAGCAGGATTACTCCAAAAGTTGGCGATGGATTTCAATGAATTTTTTTGGAGGGGTGGGGTGTGGCACAATTAGATTTTGGTGGCAATCCGGATCATGATCCGGATTCAGGAATATTTTTAAGAATTCCGATCAGCCTGAGCATTAAGACCACAGGGTATAACACATGCAAAGTATAACTGATGACGTGTGACCCTGCCTCCTTCTGAGAGCAGAGAGATACGTGTGTGGATGTGTGAGCTGCTGGCCGTCCGCGGTGAGAAAGAAAAAAGCGGTAGATGACGGGATGAGAGACAACGTAGTGTAACGTTATACAGACATAACAAGGCTGCTGAATGAGAGAGTCATCCGCCGATACGTTACACGGAAACTCACCTCACGGTACCGCCAGCTGTGAGCTGTGATCTGTTTTTAAAGTCGGAGGTCTGCGCTCTCCGAGTGCAATTCTAGTATTTACGTTGAATTTGTGGTGTCTTAAAGTAGCGGATTATGATCTTCCACGCATATTCCTTCCAGTATCTTTAACTTGTCGTTATATACATATAATTGCATATTTGCTCCCATTGCTCTGGTAGTATACAACATTGTATTTAATTTTCCCATTTATTTTTAAGATTAGCGCTTATTTGAGTGTCATAGTGTCTCGTACCTCCTCATGAACAGGTGCCATTCATCAGGCTGAAACTAGCAATTTACAAGTTTGTGCAGTTAACAGAGTTTGGTGGATCCGACTTGGAATACTCACAATACAAAAATAAAAAAATGTATGAGACAATATGTTGTACAGAAAATGTTGATGGTACTTTGTCTCAACAGGAACAGCAGCTTCAGTTCCTGTGCAGGCATTCACACAGCAAGGACATGTTTTTTCTGTTTCTCTATAGCAGGTGTCATCAACAATTTATTGGTTTAATAAGGACTGGAGCTGGAAGTCAGGTGTTGGGTGTTGGTGACAATAAGAAGGAATGTTTTACAGGGAGGAATCCTTCACAGCTTCTGGCTGCCAATTTTCAAACAATGCTTATTTGTCACAGAGATGCTTTTGGAAAACACCTTTCGTTCTTTTTGGCACATTTTGGGATCACTTTCAGTTGCCAGAGTTGGACAATATGGCTTTTGTCTGACTTTCTCTGTTTCTTCATCTCCCAGATACAGACAGGAGATAAGACAGCCAGAGGACAGATACGCACTGAGGTATGGTGCACATATGTCAGAGAGTCATACATGAGAGCTAATTCCAGCAGAGTCAGCTGTCAATCACTCGCTGTGAAAATCATTTGTCGACCAAATAAAAAGGGCTTTAGTAACTGAACCACATGGATAGAAATTCTTTACCGGAGTATTACAAAGACTATGATGATTAAACACTATCATAATGTAAGTTGTAACGTGTGTTACCATAATACATTTTTCATCTTTAAATAGAAAGAACTCTGTCATGTCCATGGTCGAAGACATCTGAGCCCGCTATCCAGCTTATTGTACATTGTTAATTTTCTTTGGAACAATGAGACATAGAGATGTGCTGAGCAGAATCCAGCTCGTATGGTTTGGCAAAAGGTCATTTGAAAAGGAATCTGAGAGAGTAGTAATGAGGAAGTCATACAGTTACAGTAAAACAGTAGATAAGAAAACTTGGGTGAAGGAAGTAGCTGTTCAGTATCTTCTTCAAGATACAGCTACTTCCTTTACTCTCTGTACCAAAACAACACTCCCCTTTACATCTAATGCAGTGTAAAAACATTTCTCTGTTCCAGGCCTCACGCAGTAAAAACTATGGCATTTATTAAAGGTCCCATATCGTTCTTATTTTCAGGTTCATACTTGTATTTTGTGTTTCTACTAGAATATGTTTACATGCTGTAATGTTAAAAAAAACAACTTTATTTTCCTCATACTGTCTGCCTGAATATATCTGTATTCACCCTCTGTCTGAAATGCTCCGTTTTAGTGCATTTCAACGGAATTGCAACGGAATTGCGTTGCTAGGCAACAGCTTGGGTCCATGTTTACTTCCTGTCAGCTGATGTTATTCACATCCACTGCAACAGGAAATAAACTGGGACACATTTAGAATGTTTATGTTTAAAACCGTGCAATGGTCTAAATATTGTATATTTGTGACATCACAAATGGACACGGCTTGTTTCTGAATACGGGCTGTGTGTATTTCTCCGTATATTCAGCGTTTTGATAGTTTAACAGTATTTATAAAGCACTTAAACCTGCTTTATAATATAAAAGACATGAAAATCTCACTTTCTACAATATGGGACCTTTAAGTGTTGTGCAGATCATATACATTAAAACTTTTTAGAAGTGTATGAACTTTTTTTTGTTTTTATTCACCACCATGAAATCTTTTGCATATAATACGCAACTTAATGAAATACCCCATTTCATTCACAATCTAGTCTGACAAATTACAATATCTCAACTTTAGTTAAAAATAAGATAAGAAAGAACATGTTTTTGATTATGTTACTATAAAATGTGGAGGAAGGTGTGGCAGAACTACCATGTTACAAATAATACAAATAGCCTTAGATATTTATCCAAATCACATTGAGGTAAACTTTTCCATTTTTGTGAATAAATTGAAATATGATATATAAGCAACAGTATGATAAACCATATGTGGATGGAAATCATTTTGCAGAACTTCATACTGTGTGTGTTCATCCATGTGTTTGCAGAGATGACTATCCCGACTGTGCAGCAGCTCTCCACGTTGTACCTGGGAGGACCCAACATGTTCAGTCGTGCATGTATCTGTAAGAATAAGAAGCTGGATGAAAAACAGGTTCTGAACACTGCGACACTGTTAGCGAACACATACAGGTGTTTTGTTATTTTAAGACTTAACATCGACCAACTCCCCAAATTCCTGCCTCAAACTCTCTCACTATAAATGCGTGTCTGTCCCCTGTCAGACATTTGCACGTTTGCAGGCAGCACATTTTCCCTCAGTGAGAGAGCCTGCTGCAGGAGATGATGTCTGAATGACCCTGCAGCCCGGCAGACTGCAGTCGCTCCTCCACAGATCTGATGCTCTGCTGATCAGTGCAGGCCAGAGGGGCCATGCTGAATGAGTAAAACACATTATACTGACACTTATAATAATAATAATGCACCAGGTCCTGATGTTGAGCTGGGAGACATTTTTAAATCCTTGACTGAAATAAAAGTAATTAAAATTAAAAACAAAATTATTACAAACCAAAGTTCTGCAATCTGCATTTTATTTACGTGTACCAGTTTGAACAGTGAAATGTACTCACTTTGATATTTGGTTCCTTTCAGAGTGTTACTTATATAAATTATATTTCAATGCATCAGAAAGTTGGGAAGACATAAATAAGAACGGATAATAATCACATTTTATGAGTTTAGGGTTACGATAAAGTCTTAGTTTGCAAAGTAAATTAATTCCTGATGTGAATGTCAGAAATTTGAGTAAAAACAAATATTCTCCTCTAAAATATGTATAAAAAAAATGAAAACATTCCAAAATGGAAATACATGAAGAAGGTACTAGTAACGTTTGTCCTAACAGTACTTACAGCACTTGAGTAGCTGTACTAGGTACTTCCCTCCTGTAGTGTTATACACACAGGACATACAGAGACAGAGCTGTAGCAGCTCCGTCTCTTTGGGAAATATGTCCTTATTCAACCCGATATCCCGCCAAAGCATGTAATTGACCCGTCAGTCCACCAGAAGTTATCGTGGCAGTGTCGCATCTTCCATCGCCGAGGTGTGAATATTATACGTGTATATGAAAGTGCAGTACCAGCAGGGGGCAACAAAACCACTTTCTTAGGTTTAGGCAACTAAAGCAGGTTAGGTTAGGTTAGGTTTAGGAAAAACGTCATGTTGGTCTTAAAATAAGTTCATAAACTAAGTACAATACATACGGAAACAATGTAACATAAGTACGGAAAACACATCGCAAATGTAGCTTACAAAACACAACACCGGTGTCCTGGTTGAAATTCCAGCAACCAGGCCGCCTAATTGGAACTCGTCACATACCGCTCAAAACCCCTACGGTTAGGTTTAGGAAAGAACTACATGGTTGGTTTTAAAACTATTACGTTTGTACAGTGATCTGTACATACATCTAACAGACACTCAAAGCTTCATTTGAAAATCTCAATAGAAGCTTTGAATGCAAAAAATAATATTTGTTTCAGCCTCAGTGAGGATTATTACAACGCCTCAGCATCACAAGCAAGTGCATTCAGGTCTGAGCTGACACTCCCATCAAATGAAATTCAGGTCTTGGCAGTTACCTCAGGGAGCCGTGACCTTAATATCTGCAAATACGGCTTGAACGGGCACACTCGGAGCATGTTTTGTTGCTAACGCTAATGCTAATATGGCTTTGTAGTCTTTACATTTACCTTTACTCTATCATGAAATATTTATATATATATATATATATATTTTGACCATCAGCATCATACTACAACCTCCTCCTATGAGTCATTTTTTTAATATCTGCAGCTATTTTGTATATGCTTGTATAAACAATAACAGTGCGTCAGCCACGTGAAGTATTTGCCTGCAGGGTGGTTCGGCCTCCCTAACAGACAGACAGCACAAAACTCCTTTGTTTCATCTGAAGAACAGAAGTTGTATTGTGGTTAAGCTGTTTCGCTGCGATGGAATGTACCGTTGAGAGAAGCCAATTGAAAACCCCCACACACACACACCTGTTTTGACTGCAGATAGCATCGCTGCTGTCATAATGACGGCTGCTAATTTATTTGGCTGCCCAGAGATGAGGATTTATGATTTATTTATGACACTAAAAATGTTCCCACTGATTTACAGAACAGACAGAAGGTGTCTGTTTAATATTTACACAAAAGCTTTTTGAGAAACTCACTTTTTATATCTAGTCTTGCATGTTGTTGCCTCACTAGCCACCTAACCTACCTTTAAGGATGGCGAGGGTCCAACACGTTCTCGTCCCAACTCGTCATTCTTTATGTTGTGAAGTAAACAAAAACACTTAAAACCACTATAGTTAGGTTTAGGAAAAAAAACTACATGGTTGGGCTTAAAACTACTACGTTTACACAGTGAAAATGATTCTGAACATTGTGAACACGGGACATGACCGAACAGATGATTGTAACGTTACGCACAGGACACGAACAACGGCCTCCTGTATGAAAGCCTTGTGTTTGTTGGACAGGTGTGGAGCAGGGAATCTCAGGCAGACGGCTTGGGGCAGGGCAGACGGGCAGAACCTCTCCGAAGGACGGCCCGGAAGCCGCAAAGCAGATGAGCAGGACCCCTCAGGTGGACGTCCCGGGGGCAGGACAAACAGAGAAACTGGTTAGGATGGGGGGTTGGCGAAGGTAGAATCTCTCTGAAGGTCAAGCAGGACCCAAAGGTTGGCGATGGAGACTTAAGGTCAGGGAAGGCGGCCGGCAACCGATGACCTGGCCGTAGTTTGAACCTGTGGTGAGCATAACAGAAACAGGGGTCTGCTGCAGCCGAAAAGGAGCAGGGGCCGACAAGAGACGATGGGTGGGGGGTCGGCCTGACCGTCGCCAGGAAATGGGGTTCAGGTGGGAAACTGTTTTGCAAGACGGACTTCACTAGATATAACTTTGCTTTTTTGGTGCTTCCGTGTAGTTTGTATCTGAACAGCGTAGCCACAGGCGAGCGCGCATGGGACACCGACCTGCAATGATTTATACTTGTAAGAAGTTACAAACAGTCCCTTCTAAGCTCTTGGTTCAGGAAAGATGCGGGCCTTGGTAAGATACTGAAAAAGTCAATGACCACTTGAAGTCGAGACAGGGCGTGTTGACTTGTTCAATATTTAACCAAACCTAAACCTTAACTTCAAGTATCTTTTTGGTGACATCCTGACCTTTTATTGAGCACCACTATCAGGCCAACATTTCCACTTGCACACAAGAAATACTGATATATAATGAGCAGATTACTATGATATTTTCTGAGTACATTCATGCTCCCAAAGGACCAACAACTTTGATTTAATGACCTCAGTTTCCCTCTCACTGGTCACTGGTCAGCTGTTAGTTATGCATGCCTGCTGCTCAGTGATCCTGTTAATGTTGAAGGTTAACACAGGCATTTGATCTTGTCTCTGGTCCTAACTGTGATGAAGATGAATATTGATTCTGTCATATCCTCAGTTAATGGAAATGAACATTTACGGGCCGTGTAATGCTTACCAGTTCAATTCTCCATCTAAAAAATTGGAAAATTTAATTCGATTTTCAAAAAAATTATTTTTCGTTTGTCAGATCAATGTATAATTAAGATTTTTTGAGTTATTTTTCTAATTTTCTATTTGTGGAATGTTGGATAGGAAAATGGAAGATTGAAAAATAGAAAATTGCAGAGTTTTTATTTCTATCTGTGTGTTGGGCTGCCTGAGAGGGCGGGTCTAAGCGCCCGACTCAACTTACGTCTGATTGGCTGGCCGGGACCGCTCATCTTAAGGATAAAATCCTGTCATGGCGCCTCACATATTCAGCTGTTGTGAGTCTCATTGGTTTTTCCCTCTAAATGCACATTTATAAGAGGCGCCAACTCACAGTGTTTATACAAATATAAAGCATATAGCTTGACAACCATGTGTAGTGATTTTACGATATTGCACGGGACGAAAAAGCTAAATGCATGCTGTGAGTCAGGAGGAATTGGTGCTATACCTGTCTGAATGTTTCTGTGTACAGTTAGCTGCTCCAGCAGCTTTGTGTACCATTATGAGCTGAGCTGTTGAATTAAAACCCCTGCTTTCCCTCACGTCTCCTGTAGTGATGCTGCTCCCTGGCTGTAGGCCTACAGCTGCTCCTTCAGATCCTCTCTTCTCAACTCAGGACATTCCTGCAGCGCTCCTCTGCAGCAAACACTCATCATTTCCAACTGTCTTTATAAACATGCTTCAGTATAAGTTTGTCTTTCATTTAGCTGGTAACTACGGAGCCCCCCTAAACCCCTAGGAGAACATTTTTATTAAATCGTGCCCTCAAGTTAGTAATTCGTTCCCTCGAGTTAGGTAACCCGAGGGACCGAGTTACTTCATAGTGCACTTCTTCAAATCATTCCTGACAGTCCCTAGATGATGTACTTCGGTAAAGTTGGAAAGATATTGACGGATTCAAACTTCCTGGATCAATAACTCATAACCAAAACGTTGTTAAAACACAAACGACGGCTCTTTCTAACCGTAGTAAGGTAGACAAAAAAGCTACAAGCTCATTTTAATTCCAAAGAGTCGTCCTCCGAGCTGGACACATAACATTGGTCTCTACAGTATGTGCAGCTGGCTGTGAGACGAGTAGTCAGGGACCGTCTACAAAGTGCAAGGTCGAAAAGAGAAAAATATTCCATAACTTCAGTATTATACAGTGTAGTACCATCAAAATTACTTCACACATCAATAATCTCCTCATAGCTATACTACAACACTTAGTTTGGAAAAATATGCTTTTGCATAATTTTGGTGATTTTTTAATGGGATGGTGGTACTACACTGCATAATACTGAAGTTATTGAATATTTTTCAGAATTACAAAAATCATATTTTTCCAAACTAGATGTTGTAGTACAACCATGAGGAGATCATTGATGTGTGAAGTAATTGTGGTGGTACTACACTGTACATTACTGAAGTTATTGAATAGTTTTCTCTTTTCGGCGTTGCACTTTGTAGACGGTCCCTGAGCACTCGTCTCACAGCCGGCTGCACATAGAGACCAATGTTGTGTGTCCAGCTCGTAGGACTAAAGGCTTGTTGTGATTAAAATGAGGTTGTAGCTCGTTGTCTACCTTACTACGGTCAGAAAGCGCCCTTGTTTGTGTTTTAACAACGTTTCGGTTATGAGTTATTGATCCAGGAAGTTTGAATCTGTCAATATCTTTCCAACTTTACCGAAGTACATCATCTAGGGGGGCTCCGTACATCAGCAATGCATGGACTTTCAGGAATGATTGGAAGAAGTGCACTATGAAGTATCTTGTTTCTAACTCGAGGGAACAAGATACTAACTTGAGGGCACGACTTAATAAAAATGTTCTCCGGGGGTCTAGGGGTGCTCTGTAGGTAACCAATGTATTGTAGTTACACATTGCAAAGGTGACCCATCCTTTGTCCTTTATACTTCTTTTAATGAGGCAGTTACTGAAAACAGTTGCTACAGCCTCTGTAAGACACCTCAGTCCAGATGTTAGATTTGTCTGAATGTTCTCAGGTGAGACTACAGTGTTAGGCAGACACAGACACAGCTGAGATGATCTCAGTCCCATTGTAACTCCATGGACTAAGATCATTTTAGGGCTGAAGAGGATTTTGGGAAATGAAGCCCAGTCTAGTAGGAATTTATATTGCAAATAATTCTGTTTAACATGCACGCAAAGGGCAAGTCTTGTAGTTTGGAAATCTGTCTGAAATTGTGGCCCAAAAACCTGCAAGAACTGCAGTTTAATATTTAGTGAACCACTGATTTACATGTCAACTAAATAGCTTCATTTGCATCTTGTATTCACTTGCAATACATGTTTTTGTTTGATTCTTTGGAGATTTTGTTCAATAATTACGAAACAAATCTTTTGCAATGACCTGGTGCTATCAGAATGACTGACAACTGCTCCCGCCTCACTCTCTCCAGCTGAACCCATTCCAGAATCTGTTGGATGGTCATCATACAGAGCATCTCGTGGGCAGTGCATCGGTTCAGGCCGCGAAGATCCAAAATGGCTCTGAAATCTGTCGTCTTCTTAGGAACCAGGAAGTACGCGGAGTAAAACTCCCTGTGTCTGTTGTGACCCCGTAACAGGCTTGGATCTCTCAGAAACAGCAAACATTGTGTCACAGAATCAGGGTTACAACACCGTAACTCTCGTTCCATCCTCTCGTCTCATGTGTGGCGATCGATAAGGGAGAAATAGACAACTGTGTACTACCCCCCCCCAGTGTTAAGCCGGAGTGAGGTGTATTTGTCCCTTGATTCAATACAACTATACACTGTTAACCTAGGGAACGTTTTGCACACGTTGATCCATAATAGCACAGTAACAACGGACAAGACGAGGAAGTGAATCAGGGCCGAGCCCGGTCCTTTTCCATGAACGGAGGAGGACTGCTGCAGAATTGGAGAGAATAACCCAGTTTCAGCGTCCTGTCTTTCATCTCTCTCCACCGCCAGACACTCCATAAACGAAAGACTGGCCCATGGGGGACCGACACGGGAAGGGCTGAGCTGGCAATGAGATCCCTTGAACGCACCACCGACTGGCCCCGCAGCAGCGGACATCATGTCACTGTGTTTCATTGCTCCCGTCTCCTGTGTGGAGATCGGGGAGGACAAACACTGAAATGACCGAGTCTGGTCATCATCCCTCGCCCATCCGCAGATGCAGCAGCAGACATAGGGACACCGTGTCTCCTTTAACCCGTGTGGAGGTAAATGAAAGAAAAACAGACAGGGGAGTACTGG
>CAKALU010064960.1:57506-69513 GCA_916700995.1 Hozukius guyotensis | reverse complement strand
AAGTCGTAATATTACGAGAATAAAGTCATAACTTTATGAAAAAAAAGTCGTAATATTACGAGATTAAAGTCATAACTTAACGAGAAAAAAAAGTTGTGATATTACGAGAATAAAGTCCTAACTTTACGAGAAAAGAAGTCGTAATATTACAAGAATAAAGTCATAACTTAATGAGAAAAAAAGTCGTAATATTATGAGAATAAAGTCAGAACTTAACGAGCAAAAAAGTCGTAATATTGCGAGAATAAAGTCATAACTTTACGAGAAAAAAAGAAAATAACACGTAAAATTACTACTTTATAATATTATGACTTTATTCTCATAATACTACGACTTTTTTTCTCTTAAACTTATGACTTTATTCTCGTAATATTACAACTTTTTTCTCGTAAACCTATGACTTTATTCTCATAATATTATGACTTTATTCTCGAAATCTCAGATTTATTTTTTTTCCTCA
The DNA here is from genome assembly GCA_916700995.1 of Hozukius guyotensis. NCBI lineage: Eukaryota > Metazoa > Chordata > Actinopteri > Perciformes > Sebastidae > Hozukius > Hozukius guyotensis. Next base: position 69,053 of record CAKALU010064960.1, on the reverse strand, counting down.
ATGTGGCCCTAATACTCCGTCGTACCGTCGTAGACCTACAACAATGAGAAATAAAAATGAAAATGTAAACAAAAAACAAGTTATTCATTTCCATTTTTAAAAATCCACAGGGAGCCACTGGAGAGGGGCTAAAGAGCCGCAGGTTGCAGACCCCTGGTTTAGAGAAAATGTAATGTTTCTGGAATAGCAGCCATATGTTTCATGTAACCTGTAATCTGTAGCATGCAGTATATGCCAATAAACAGCCCAGACGGTGGTGTGTTAGTCGAGTCAGGTGTAGGAAGGGGTTCATGTTGATGACCATGACACAACAGTTAATCTTTTATTGTACAGCCTACTTGAATGTACATCTGAAGCAAATATCTGTTGAGCCATTTCAGACCACATTACAGGGGAGAAGACTTTCTGTATGGTTAAATTAACACACATGAATCATTACTCCTAGCTGTTAATCACACAAGAACAGGGGATTCATCTTTGAACTGACTATAGTGTTTCTGTGTTAAATACACCTAAGTTGATCCCTGCTGCGTGTTTGTGTGTGTACACACTCCTGCTTCCTTTGGAGTGGTTAAGCAGTAAGTCAGAACTATGCTTAAGAAGTCTGTGCTGGAGTATTCCCAAGACACCTGCTATTTTCATTGTGCTTAGATTCTCTCCCCAAGGGGATGTGAGCTCATTACAGCAGACACAACTGCATCATAAATAAATACTGGACATACTTTATCAATTAAACAGACGGCGTGGATGGTAGTCGGACCTCCTTCACAGGAGCATGTGTTATGAAAGAACACAAACACTGGAGTTAAACACATACATGTCCACAGTTCATATACCTGCTTAAGCAGTCTGTAAATGTACACGATCAGCATAACATGTGGCTATACTGAGTAAAATGACCAATCACAAAGCTCTGTGTAGGAAGGTGGTCATAGCATGTTGTAGGAGGTGCTTTATGTCAGCAGGTAACAGACCCGGGGTCTCATTTATAAAACACTAAATGTTTGCTTACGTACAGCAAAACATATCCTGATTTATAAGTGCATAATTTCCTTTTATAAATCCAGAATCAACTTGAAATGATCAGCACATGGATCAGTCTCATATCCAACCCTTTCAACACATCCACATTCAACCGATGGTCATTGCAAAGCACCATAACCGTGAGGATCGAACAGCCGTTCTTCCGATTGGTGGACGACCCGCTTTAACGCTGAGCAAAAATGAACACGCAATTCAAATGATTATGATTATTTAAACATTTGCTTTGATTAAAAAAATCTTGGTAAGTTGTTATGAAGTTAAACAAGTCATAATTCCCTCTTTAATATCTATTTTATATTGATGTGAAAACATCTCCTTCAAACAACTGGATTTATTCAAGTTTCTCGCCAAAAACTTAATTTGACGAGATTACATTGAACGCATCATGATGACGTTGTAATTCACCTTCACCCAATTGTCCTTTTGCTGAGCCGACCATGAGCGTCTCGTAATACTAACTGAATGGCACCTCCATTAACGTCAGTAGCTCCTATTTATCCAAGCAGGACTGTGCTGCCCACCGGCTGCTAATAGCTACCGTTACTAACTCTCCTCCTGCTGATTTCAACACAGATTTGTTGTTCACAATGTAGCATTATCAGGGAATTTCTCGGCGTCACATCTGCTGGGACACCGGCCCGAGTCCTTCACATTAAAAGCCGTCTACAGGCTCATAGAGGAAACACAGAAAGTCGTGGAAGGTCTAATTTTTTTAGGTTAGGTTACAACCTGTTCCCTCATGATAAAAATGTAATAAAGTAATAAAAAATGATTTATACGCACAAAAAGTTACATAAAGTCCCTTTAGGTGACTTGTATGAGTAATTTAGTAGAATTTGTCGCATTCACCAATTTTCTCGTATTTTGAATTTTCTCTACAGGTACAAACACAATTTACGAGTGGTCCAGACCTTTCATAGGAGTAGTACAATTACTCTGCTGTTATCTAAATTTAAGTTTTTCAACTACGCTCATTTCCGCACAGGTGGCATTCAGCATGTTTACACAGTTATCTGAAGGTAGGAGCGTTTGCTGAATCTTCTATTTACTTGTATAGCCACAAAAGACTTTATACTTTTTTAATCACTTGGGCAGTATTACTCCCTAAGACCTGTAAACAGACGTTGATGTGTGAATTCATGGATATTTCTAAAATACTGGCTGTGGCCCTGACCTTTTCTCTCCCACACTGGTCCCATCATTCTCTCTTTTACAGTTGCTGCCATCCATATCGACACCTCAGTGCAGGCCTGGTGTGACATGCACACAGGACACCTCCTCCACAGAGGTCAGTATTGGTCAGTGTGCTGTAGTTTTCCACAGCTGTTTATGTGATAAGGCAGCCTGTTGACTGCCACGTGTGCACTGTATGTAGCTCTACATCACAGATACATTGTTGTGTACCCTCAAAAGAGAACAAATTTGCTCAACATTAATGAAAACTGTATGTTTGACATGTAAACAAGACATCATTAATTCTCTTTGCTTAGGAAAGTTCCAGAGTCCCGGAGCATTTTTCACATGTTAATCATTAATGAGATCAACTGATGCGAGCAAGTGATGTCAACATTGAGCTTTTGAAATGGCACAACCTGGATAAATGTTGTTCTTTCACCAGGTAAACACTTGATGAGTCTTTTTTGTCCCGGCTTCATTGTTGGCCAGTAACTGACAAATGTGTTGATCTGGTGGTTCCCTCTTCAGGAGGTCACATAGATTTGCATTTTACAGACGACTCCTGGTCTAAGGTACCAGTGCTCTCTGAAGAGTTTTGTATTAGGAAAGTAATCTTTGAACTGGCAAAGTACTGCTTTTAAAGAAGACACATTATGCCAGGGGTCAGCAACCTGTGGCTCCGGAGCCACGTGCAGCTCTTTAGCTCCTCTCCAGTGGCTCCCTGTGGATTTTTAAAAATGGAAATTAATAACTGTTCTTTGTTTACATTTTCATTTTTATTTATCATTGTTGTAGGTCTATAGTACGACGGTACGACGGTACGACAAGTACGACGAGTATTAGGGCCACATTGAGGAAAAAAAAAAGAATAAAGTCATAATATTACGAGAATAAAGTCATAGGTTTACGAGAAAAAAAGTAATATTATGAGAATAAAGTCATAAGTTTAAGAGAAAAACGTTGTAGTATTATGAGAATAAAGTCGTAGTAGTAGTAGTAGTATTTTTATGTGTTATTTTCTTTTTTTTCTCATTAAGTTATGACTTTATTCTCGTAATATTACGACTTTTTTTCTCGTAAAGTTATGACTTTATTCTCGTAATATTACGATTTTTTCGTCGACTAATGGCAGCAACCCTAGAATAAAGAATTTGTTGTGTAGAGATACAGAGGTAACGTGTTAGCATGTAGCAGAGTATATAATGTAAACCCTTACAGTAACTATCAGGATGTGGGGGTGGAGTACGCTGTGTCATTTAATTATTTCTGGTAAAAAGACACCTGTTAAACGTACAAAAGTAATCAAAGTAATAGTATATTGATTACTGTAGCAACCCATAGAACCCATTTTCATTCACATATCTTGAGGTCAGAGGTCAAGGGACCAATTTTGAAAATGGACATGCCAGTTTTTCCGCGCTAAATTTAGCCCAACTTTGGAGCGTTATTTACTGTAGCTTCCTTCCCGACGTGGTAGCATGACACAGTTGGTACCAATTGGATTACCTTAGGTTTTCTAGTTTCATATGATACCTGTGTCTTCACTCCAGCCCTAAAACTGAACCTACTAGAGCCTCTAAAAGACAGTAAAGTCAGTCGGGATTGCGGGTCTCAGGGGGTTAACGCCTCGTGAGGCATTTTTGTAATGTGCGTGTTGAATGGTACACTTTATAGTTAATTTGGCTTTCCACAGTAACTTGTGTGGAATAGACTTTATCATGTACTTTGTTAACATAACTGAAGTTGGAATTACTGATCTTATAAAGTAACTTGCTATGTAGTTGATATACTAAAGTATCAGCAGCTACTGTGAGGATTGTACATGTTTCACAGAGTAAGTTTGATCTTTTCACTGGTAAAGGTTTTACTGACTAGCTCATTGTTACAAACATTTCTTAATAAATGGAGCAGGAGAAAAGGAGAGGATGGTCTTTTCTCACACTTTGAGGGTCCCTAGACTCATCGAGACACATTTATGTTGAAACGCCATGAAAAAGTCAATTTTGTATAATGTGTCACCATTAAGAATCAGGAATTGCTTGTTAACAGCGACACCTGTGGCCTTTGATCCTAGTGTTAACTTTCCTGCTTCAGCCTCCCGACCGCGGTCAGAAGGAACAGGGAAGACACCGGAGTTTTGGTCGGAGTCGATAACGTTACTCGCTCCGGAGCCCCGTCACTTCACTCAGCAGCAGGAAACAATACACGGGAAACCTCTGTTGGTCTGGAGGAGCTGCAGCATTTATTTTTGTACAAACTTCCACTACTGTACTATCACTAGATATTCTCAGAGCTAAACTGACTCTTCTGCTCCGCTGCTCACTCGTTTCGCCGCCGCTCGTGCATACACACTCCCACAACACTAGTTTTTCCTCCGACGTCGGTCACATTCCTGTTTTGCAAGACTTGCTTTACTAGATATAACTTTGCGGTTTTGGTGCTTCCGTGTAGTTTGTGTTGGAGTTTGTAATGGAGTTTGCATTAGTGGACTCCAGTCCTTCACATTAAAAGCACTCTACAGGCTGATGGAGGAAACACAGTTAGTCGCGGAACGTCTCATTTTTTAGGTTAGGTTACAACCTGTCTCCTCATTTGCAATAAAAAACGATGTATACGTGTAAAAAGTTACATACAGTCCCTTTAAAGATTGATGAAGAAATGCATTAAAACAGTCATATTTCTCTAAACATCTGCTGTTTGAGCAAACTAATACAGGTGATCTCCATTGCCAGTACATTTGAAAACACATGTGTGAATGAGATATCAATTTCAGTTAGTGGATGATAACTTGTCAAAACACTACTGATTAAACCACAGAGGGAGCATCAATTCAGTACGTGGTCATGTTTATACTCTATCCTGCATATGCAGCCAGAACGGAGAGCACAGACAGTGATTTTACATGACTTAGCTGAGCTAGAACCTAATCAGGACCAGATGATCAACCATGTCTGTAGGACACAGCACAAACTGGCACGCACCAGCCTGTAAACATGACAAACTTTCATGAGAATTTTGGAGTTCAGCTTTGTGTGTGTGTGTGTGTTTTTTTCCATAAGCCAGGTGCACTCTCCACCACTCCACGGTGATAGGCCTGATTTCAAACAAGTGTTTAAGATATGAGACATAATTTGCATGATAGAGCAGGTTCTATTTGTGCACCCATCATTTAATTAATTTACATTTTAGTGTCTCTGGGTCAAGGAAATTACCATTTTGCTTCACTGCTCTGCAGTGTCCTGTCACCTCAACTCAGTGACTAGCCCTGAGATTTCAACATTTGCTCCATCAATGCACCGGAACCATGTTTGCTTTCCTGGGAGGAACTGTGGACTACGGACAATGACATGCGTTACTGTGCCTCCACACTCCACATCAACAAGGCTGATATGTTGAGCTAGGCTGACTATGTGGATTGTGGATGTTGTCAGCTTTTAACAGGCAATGCGTGCATGTTGGGCTGGTTTGATCATGTCTCAATAATAAATGTAGTTGCACCACCGTTTCACATGCTGTCATTCTGCAATCAAACTGTCCGGTCTATTTCATTGTTTGTTAATTGAAGCTACCTAGCAGAATTTCAGGAGCAGGACCGCGCCTCAACAGTGCCACTTCCTGCATTTCCGTAAATACCCGCCTAACCCACTTCTCCCGTTCTGCTCTGGTATTCAACGCCAGAACCGAGACCACACAACAAGCACTCCACGCCTCTTTGTTCTCACTAACGCCGCTCCCTTGCTCCAAAAGTCAAAATGTATTGAAAAAGGATAGATGTAATCATTTCAAAAATTCACAACAAGTTTTTATCTAAATATTGTGCTTCAATCCATATTTCAATCAGGAGAGACAAGCGAATGAAGAAAAGATAATCGTTTATTATTGCTGGAGGACGAGCACGGGATTGAGCATCCCATCTGCTATTTCTCCAAAAAATTCAATGCACCTCAGGTCCATTACAGTACCATCGAAAAAGAGGCTCTTTCCCTATTGCTCGCTATGCAGTACTTTGAAGCGTACATTGGGTCAAGTCCACTGACCACAATCCCCTCCTGTTTCTGAGCCAGATGCGCAATTCCAATCAGAGATGGATGAGATGGTCCTTACTGCTGCAAGATTTCCATCTGGAGATCCGCCACAAAAAAGGCACAGAAAAAATATTGGCAGATGCCCTCTCCCGTGCGTTGGTCCCCTCCTAATCAACAAACTTCTTTGGGGGGAGATGTTTGTTCTTTAGGAAGGGGGGGTGTTACGGCCGCCGGCCGTATTAATGTGTATTTGTTATTGGTTAGTTTGTGTACAGGTAATATTGTGTGATTAAATTAATGGAGAGTGAGAGCTCTCGTTTTTTTCTGAGGATCTGTGTTAATAGGTGCTGTTTCTATTGGCTGGCCTTCGGTGACGTCGCCGCTGCGGATTGGCTGAGGACAGCGGGCTGATCTATTTAGCTACCCCCTATGGCACAGCTGATGCAAGGGTCGATGGCTGTCAGTGTTTGCTTCGATCCTCCTCGTAAAAACAACCTTTTCATCAGCGTTTGTAGCTTGTACTCGTAAACTGTGTGTTAAATAGTAAAGTGAAGAACCACGTGTAGTGTGGTGTAGCTCGCTCTAGCTCTCGTGTTAGCCACAGCAATTTCCTATTACAAAGCTTTGTGTAGACATTGGTACCTTCAGTATAAACAATATTATCTTTGTAAATATATCAGACTTTAACACCTTGAAGCAGTAGGGGTGAACCGCCAGTTTATTTTATCCATTTTCTCCTGAGGCTTAGCCTATGCATCTTTTGTTATAGGGATTAGTCAGAGCTCGGTAGGTAAGTTAGGTTGTTTTGTTTGTTATTTGGGCTTTCGGTCCACCCTGAGCCCACGCTTCACTTTGGTATTTCTAAATAGTTGTTTGATCGTTGAGTGCAACAATAAATGTTCATTGTTTTTAGTTCATTCCCTCTCCGTTTCTCCTTGTCTTTATGTTGTGCCTCCGCACCCCTAGACCGGGGCGTAACAGAGGCTCTGGAGGAACTTAATGGTCTTATGATGACCTCCTGGCCGCGGCAACTGTGGGCTGCAAAGCTTTGGGTTTAGACAAACATTAGACTCTAGGGAGCATTACAGCTTTGAGAGGCACTGACAAGCATGATTGGCTACATGTGGGATATTTATTTAAAAATTTCACATATTGTTAATTCAGCTCTTGTATGTAACGGCCAAGAAATGTTAACCATTTGAAAAGCAACATTCTCGAACTCAACTTTGGCAGAGACCATCAAAAATGGGGGAAATTAGCTAACCCCAAACACTGTTTAGTTGCACATGTGAGGTCGCACTTGCCAAAGGACTGTTTTCTTAACAATTTCTTCACTTAGCAACATCCCAGGCTCTGCTGCCCAAACACACACACACACACTAACACACACACAGATGGAGAGCGAGAAGCTACTCAATCAGTCATCAATCATTTTGCTCGGCAGAAAACAATTATGAGCAAGCTGATGCTGACGGTTAAAACATGAAACAAAAGTCAGAGGAACATAGTACACGTGGTAAAATATAGGCCTGTGTACTGCATTTTATGAGTCACAGAACGCAGGGGCTCTGTCAAAAGGAGTGGTGTAACTGATCTTCTTACAACATATTTCAGTGAAATGAAGCATCACATTGCATCTTTTGTTATATATATAGAAATTAATGAAATGGAAATGTTTTGTTTTTTTTCCCCTCAAAAATAATGAGAGACGTATTTTGGAGTTTTAATCTCCAAAGTCAGGCGACATGAATAAAGACTTCATAATTAAGTTAATGAGGTTTTATGGTGCTTTTTTCTACGTTTAAAATATTTCCAAATCACTAAATTGTGTTTTGGGATATTTTCAATGAATATATATAGATATAGAAATTTTGAATTGTTGTCATGTCATGCTACCTTTTCTACCACTCTCTACCAGTTTAGGAATATAACTGGCACCCATTTATTAGGCTGATATGTACAGTATGTATACGTATATAATTGGTTGTCTTTTTTTTTATGCAATACCTGCAGACCAGTATTTGGCTTAAAGTTCTTCTTCTAGTGTGTGTGTATATTACATAATCTTTGCCTATATAACATTATATATAGAGAATAAATTTATAAGTATGAATTTTAACTATTGTCCTTTGCAGATTTCACTTATAGTCTAAGGTTTTGTAATATATATGCTGCATAGACACCCATGGTATTTATTTTATTATTTATATATAAAATAGTTATTTATCTGTTGTTTTACCTCTTGGTATTTGAGCTGCTACAACATGTGAATTTTCCACCCAGCGATCAATAAAATCTTACTTTACCTTTATTTGATACTCATCTTAAAGGGCCCATAGTGTAAAAAGTGAAATTTTCATGTCTTTTCTTATTATAAAGCAGGCCTAGATGCTATATAAATGCTGTGAAAGTATTGAAACGCTCAATCCACAGAGAAACACACACAGCCCGTATTCAGAAACTGTTCCTTTGAAACAAGCCGTCAGGATTTCTGTACATTTGTGATGTCATAAATCAACAATTTCACAGTTTTGAATGTAAACATTATAAATGTGTATTTCCGGTTGCAGTGTATGTGAATGACATCAGCTGACAGGAAGTAAACATGGAGCCAAGCTGTCGCCTAGCAACGCAATTCCATTGCAATTCCATTGCAATTCCATTGCAATTCCGTTGAAATGCGCTAAAACGGAGCGTTTCAGACAGAGGGTGAATACAGGCATATTCAGGCAGACAGTATGAGGAAAATAAAGATTTTTTTTAACATTGCAGCATGTAAACATGTTCTAGTAGAAACATAAATTACATGTATGAACCTGGAAATGAGCATGATATGGGACCTTTAAATGTTCTTTGTAATGTGTTTTATGATGACCCCGATAAAGGCAACACAGCAAAAACTAGAGATACGGTTGTTCCTAATGCTGTTCCAACTCCAGCAGGAGACAACGCCTTTTTTTATGCCAATAGATCATCTTGAAATCTTCAGCTCCAAGTCAATGCTTGACAGTTGCTACTACTATCACACATGTGGGAACTACTCAGATGAAAGGAAAACAAGATGTCATTGATGTTGCCTGTTTTTCATTAAGCATTCATTCCAAGAGCAGAAGCAAATGTTTCTGCTCAACCTTCTAAATTATGAGCATCAGTCAAAGTGTCATTTACCCCGTTGATGTCGGGTAATGATGAGAGCGGTGTACTAAGAAAAGCTTTCCCTGTCCACACAGCACAAGCTGTGCAAAGTAATGGCATGTTTAGTGAAGAGAAGCCAGCCTCGCTGGATCCAGTTCACTGTGAGCTCAACTGCGGATAAAATGCCCGACAATTAGCAGAGTTGATTGCAGTCACAGACGCTGCCAAGCAGCAATTTACATTGTTAATAACCAAAAGAAAACATTTATGTCTGATGCTGAAAATTGTTTTGCTTTTAGCGGCAGTGGCCCTCAGCCATTTGTGGTATTTTATTATAATTAGCTAGAATAACATCATGGGTACCTAGAGCTAGAGTGACATCTTTTTTCAATTAGGTGCTATTTTATGACCCCTTTGATAAATAACTGTGTACAATCCTAACACACATAGCATGTCTGACTGCAAGCATATATGACCAAAAAAAAAACATTATGCAGCTAAGGATATCACTATCATCAGCCCTATCACTGGCCAAAATCCTATCTTAATATATTCAGATAAAATGTACATATTGTACACAACAAACATATTTTAAAGAACATGAATAACAAGAAGCAGATGGCAGTGAAGATTAAACTCCAAATAGTGGAGAAAGAATATGCATTCTAAAATAAGAAATCTTTGATCACTACTGATCAAAAGATGCACAACAGACTTCCTGTCCAGTTGTCCGACCAGACAGAAAGTCTTGTAGCCCCGTTGCACCATTTTTAGTGATGTCACTGCATTCTGAGATCTATTGGTTCATAGAAACCACTCCTGCTTTATAATCAGTCACCAACTTGTTCATCCATCCATCCATCCATTCTCTTAGCTTAACCAGGGGCGGATTGCGGGGTTTTCCCAACGTTTTTCCAGCTCTTCTTGGGGGACCACGAGGCGTTCTCAGGCCAGATGAGATATATAATCTCTCCAGCGTGTTCTGGTTCTATCCCGGGTACTCCAAGCTGCTGTTTGGTGCATAGACACAAACAACCATCAGAGACCTAGTCCCAGCGACTAGCAGGCACATAGAGGCAACCCTCACATTCCCCGGAGAGAACTCCAACCCAGTGGCACTCAGCTGGGGGCTTGTGAGTATCCCCACACCCACCCGGCGCCTCTCACCCTGGGCAACTTTGGAAAAGAGGAGAATCCTGCCCCTTGAAGTTTGGTTCCAGAACCAGTGCTATACGTGGAGGTGAGCCCAACTATATCTAGTTGATACCGTTCCACCTCCAGCACCAGCTCCGGTTCCTTCCCCGCCAGAGGTGTGACATTCCACGGCCCTAGATTGCGATGCCTAGGTCCCCACCTTTGCCTGCCGCCCAGCTCACAATGGACCCAACCCCAATGCCTATCCCTATTCCAGGCAAGATGCTACAACTCCTTTCTGGCTTGATTCAAATAGGGTCAGTGAATCGTTCTAGGTCTGGCCCCTCCCCTGGGACCACTTTGCCTTGGGGGACTCTACCAGGAGCTATTGCCCCCGACAACACAGATCCTAGGGTCACTGTGGCACACAAACCCCTCCACCACGTTATGGTGGTGATTCCTTGCTCAAGATAAAAAATGCCATTTATCTTCCGTTCTTATCACTTTGGGTAAGAACATCTCCATCATGTCCTCATGCACCTTGAGATATTACCACTTCCAGAGGGCGGCTGTTGCTTAGTGGTCATCCTTTAACCTCCCTACTGTCTGCATGTCAAAGTGTCCTTGAGCGAGACAGTGAACCCCAAGTGGCTCCCCGGGCGCTTTACAGCAGCCCACGGCTCAAGGATGGGTTAAATGCAGAAGTCAAAATTTCATGTATGTACCTGTATGTATATGACGAATATAATAAAGTTTAAAGGTCCCATATTATGCTCATTTTCAGGTTCATACTTGTATTTTGTGTTTCTATTGGAACATGTTTACATGCTGTAATGTTCAAAAAACACTTTATTTTCCTCATACTGTCCGCCTGAATATACCTGTATTCACCCTCTGTCTGAAACGCTCCGTTTTAGTGCATTTCAACCGAATTGCAATGGAATTGCGTTGCTAAGCAACAGCTTGGGTCCATGTTTACTTCCTGTCAGCTGATGTTATTTACATACACTGCAACAGGAAATAAACTGGGACA